>APFE031077180.1:18675-34854 GCA_000404065.3 Pinus taeda | reverse complement strand
TGTGTATGGGTGTTCATTGGTATAAAGGCACATTAATAATACTTGGTAACGAAAATAAAACTAAGTATGGATTGTTAAAGCGTAGTCTACAATTGTAAGTATTCGTGAAAAGAAAATGGTTGGTAGTGCCACACCTCATCGGCACGGTTGAAAGACTACCGTAGGCTTGGGGGCGTGACACATACGATCTCGAGTTCAAATCCCATGCCAAGCACGGGAAACTGCCAAATTATGTGGTGATTGAGAAACACTACTATGATTTCAAGTTTTTGCCTGGAAATGATACCATCTGTCCAAAGATGTTGCTGAAGGGAAAAAATTTGTGAAAGAAGTGTACGAGGTGCTGAGATCGAGTCCCTAGTGGAACGAGATACTGTTTATTATCACATACGATGTGCCCTCCTAGATGATATCATTGGACTGATGCCTGATTACTTCAAATTCAATAGATTGGGCGTCCGTGTACCTACTATTATGGTTTCCCCTTGGATCAACAAAGGAACAATGTAAATCTCTTTTTCTTTCTTGAGCGACTGGAGAACAATTGAAAATTATTTAAAAGACACATTGTGACCAGAATTATTTGTAGAAAGCCTTCATTTTGTGGTACATAGACGGTTGTAATTAACAATACGAAGATTGATGTTTTATAGTAATAAATTTTGCAGTGGTACATGGGTCAAATGGGTCATATGTTGGAAATAATAATATCAATCTCCGCAATAAACATTCTGATAGCAACCATACCTGCCAGATGTATTTTGCAGGTTGCGTCTATGTTTGAAGATAGAAGCACTGAACTAGACCCGAACCATTCATAAACACAACAAAGGCATTTAAAGAAGTTATGTACTTTGCTAAACAGATATGGGCAAGCATTCATTCAACAACCTTTGCCCACACTCTAAAAACACCTACGCGTTTATGATCACACTTAACAACAACATCATATTAATTTCTCTATGTTATGAATTAAATGTAAAAATTGTATGTTGAGTTATATGAATGTAAAAAGTCATTTTGTAATAAGTGAGAGAGTAAGAGGTAAGAAAAAGAGCGCAAGTCTCTGTGGAGAAAATGGTGGAGCAATTTTTGGTGACAGTTACTCTGTTTTATTGTTTGTTATTCCGTGTAAGTTTAAATCACTGTAAAACTTTTGTTTTACTTGGTGAATGAGCCGCAGTCTCATGTAAATGTATTTTCATGTTTAATAAATGAATATTAAGTTTTAGTGTGTTGCTCCAAACCTATCTTATTATTTTTGCTCTGAGTATTCATTAAGTCTTTGGAATAGTTCCGCACTAGGCAAAATTCAAGTGCGCCAAATCAGCATTCAAGTGCGTGAAATTAGCTTCGCAGTGGGTGAAATCAGTTCCGCAGTGCGCGAACCTAGCTTCACGAAAGTTAAAATACCTTTGCCCTTCGCGAAAATAAAATTGTTGTGAGTATTCATTAAGTCGCTGGAATGGTTCCACGCTGGGCGAAATTCAAGTGTGCCAAATCAGCATTCAAGTGCGTGAAATAAGCTTCGCGGTGGGTGAAATTGGTGCCGCAGTGTGCGAACCTAGCTTCGAGAAAGTCAAAATACCTTTGCCCTTCGCGAAAATAAAATTGTTTTGAGCCCACATTATTCTTTAGCATATTTACCAGCAAGTAGAAAGTTTTTATTTTTTACGCTCAGAAATGGCAACATCAAGTACAAGTTTGACTAATCCTCAAATACCTCACTTTAATAGCAAAAATTATGATTATTGGGCTATTACAATGAAGGCCTTGTTTTCTTCTCAAGACATTTGGGATTTGGTGGAGAATGGTTTTCAAGAACCAGCAGATGCAGCATCATACAATGCCTTATCTCAACAAGAAATAGATGTGTTAAGGGGCAATAGGAAGAAGGATTCAAAAGCCCTATTTTATGTTTTCCAAGCAATTCATGAAAGTATTTTTCCAAGGGTTGTAGTAGCAATGAAGTCTAAGCAAACATGGGACACCCTCCATAAAACCTACCAATGCATAGCAAAAGTCAAGACATCAAAGCTGAAAATGTTGAGGAGAGATTTTGAAACACTTTGTATGAAAGAGTATGATAATATAGACTCGTTTTTTACATATGTAAGTGGGCTAGTTACTCAAATCAGGGCTCACGGTGAGACACTTGAGGAAAGAAGAATATATGAGAAAGTTTTGAGAAGTTTGCCAGCAAGGTTTGAGGCCATTGTTGTGGCCATAGAAGAGACAAAGGATCTCTCACAGTTCTTAGTGGATGAGCTTAATGCATCATTGATTTCTCATGAACATAGACTGAATAGAGCAGCGAGCACCTCATTGGAGCATGCCTTCAAGACACAAGTATCATTTGGTCAAGGTCGAGGCAGAGGAAGATCATATGCTAGAGGAAGAGGAAGAAGCCCACATAGAGGTGGAAGAAGTAGCCCTTCAAGCTCAAATGGAAGAGACAACAGTCAAAATCCACGTCAAGGCCCAAGCCAAAATCAATCACAAGCTCAGAGGTATGATAAATCTCAAGTTCAATGTCATTACTGTAAGAAGTATGGTCATTATGCAAATGAATGTAGAAAGAAGCAATATGATATTAGTAACAAACCAAGTGTAAATTTCACAAGAGAAAATCAGAACCATGATAGCATGTTTTTAGCTTGTAATGTAGCACAAGAAAAAACAGAGTGATATATGGTATCTAGATTCAGGGTGTAGCAACCACATGTCAGTAAACATAGAAATGTTTTCTGATCTAGATGAAAGTGTGAAATCAAAAGTGACATTAGGCACTGATAGCAAAGTCTCTGTCATGGGAAAAGGTAGAGTTAATATCCTAACAAAGAAGGGGGAGAAGAAATACATCTCTGATGTTTACTTTATCCCCGATCTGAAACATAATCTCATGAGTGTTGGACAGCTCATGCAGAAAGGCTACAATGTCTTCTTCAAAAATGATGTGTGCACAATTTTAGATAGGCCTCCAAGCAGACAATTGATTGCAAAGGTTAAGATGAAAAACAATAGAATGTTTCCCCTAAAAATAATATCAGATTTGTAGAAAGAAGGTGCACAAGGACAACTATCTACGAACTCACAAGAAGATGGAAGAAAAGAGGCAGCTGTCACATAAGTAAACCTTCAAGCAGAGGTAAAAGATCAAAACTGGTTATGGCATTTGAGATTTGGATATCTCAACTTTGGAGGTTTGAATTTGCTACATAGGAAAGTCATGGTGAAGGGTTTACCACTCATAGAAAAACTAGACAACATATGTGAAGGATGTATCTTGGGCAAGCAACATAGAGAGACAATTCTAGCAGGAAAGTCAGTGAGGGCAAAGACACCTTTGGAGATTATCCACTCAGACTTATGTGGACCAATGCAGACACCATCAATTAGTGGCAATTGCTATGTATTGACCTTTATAGATGACTACACAAAGAAGACATGGGTCTTTCTCCTAAAACAAAAAAGTGAAGTGTTTGAGCGCTTTCGCCAATACAAGGCTCTTGTTGAAAAGCATAGTGAAAATTTCATCAAAGTCCTTAGGACAAACAGAGGTGGAGAATACATCTCAAATGACTTCCTTTGAATTTGCAAAGAACATGGAATTCATAAGCAATTTACAACAAGATATACACCGCAGCAAAATGATGTGGCAGAAAGGAAGAATAGGACCATTATGGAGATGGCAAGGAGTATGTTGAAAGCAAAGCATTTGCCAAATGACTATTGGGTTGAAGCAGTCGCTTGTGCAACATATATCTTGAATAGATGTCAAACCAAAAACATCTAGAACATCGTTCCTGAAGAGGCATGGAGTGGAAGAAAACAAAATGTCACTCACATGAGAGTTTTTGGATGTGTGGCTTATGCACATGTCCCGGATGAGTTGAGAAAGCAGTTGGACAGCAAGGGGGAGAAATGCATATTTGTTGGATACAGTGATGAATCCAAGGCATACAAACTCTACAATCCATCAACCAAAAAGGTCATAATCCGCAGAGATGTGCATTTCATAGAAGATGAAGCATGGGATGGAAGTTTAAAGAAGACAACAATGTCAAAACATACATACCACATGAGAACAGAGAGGAATTAACAGTAGCAAGTAATTCTTCAACAGTGACTCCCTTTACTCCTATTCAAGCGCAGCAAAGTAGGCAACAAACAATGCCATCAACAAATAATAGGACAGTTTCCTGCAGCCAAGCAAGTGCTTCTCCAAGCACACCGTGAAGCGCGACACCAAGTGACATATCAAGCCCATATTCAAGAAGCACAAGAAGGCCAAAATTCAGAAATTTAAATGAAATTTATGAGCAAGATGAAGTTGATAGTAGCATAGGTCTAAATTCCTTATTTGCATTATTTTGTTATACAGATGATCCAATCCACTTTGAAGATGCAGTCAAAGAAGAAAAATGGGTTGCGACAATGGAGGAAGAAAGAGAATCAATAGAAAGGAATGACACATGGGAGTTAGTGAGCCTTCCAAAAGGAAAACATGTTATTGGGGTAAAGTGGGTCTACAAGACCAAAAGCAACATTGAGGGAAAGATTGAAAGGCACAAAGCAAGGCTAGTTGTCAAAGGATACAAGTAGTAGCATGGAAGAAATTAAGTGGAGGCATTTGCGCCAGTCGCGCAGATGGAGATAGTGCGCGCAGTTGTGGCAATTGATACGTAGCATAAATGGACAGTGTATCAGATGGACATAAAGTCAACGTTCTTGAATGGAGTGCTAAAAGAGGCAGTGTATGTCGCCCAATCACCTGGTTACGAGATTGAAGGCCAAGAAGACAGTATATCAGTTAAAGAAAGCTCTTTATGAGTTGAAGCAAGCACCATGCGTGTGGTACAACAGGATAGATGCTTACTTGTTGGACAATGGTTTCGACAAATGTGACGGTGAGCCTACTCTTTACATCAAAGAGAGCGAAGGTAAGATTCTCATTGTCGTATTATATGTAGATGATTTGATCTTTACAGGCAGTGATTATTTCCTCATCATTGATTTTAAACAAGTCATGAAGAGTGAGTTTGAAATTACTGACTTGGGATTGCTAAGATATTTTCTGGGCATAGAAGTGAAGCAAACATAAAATGGCATTTTTATCTCTCAAGCAAAGTATGTGGCAGAAATTTTGGAGAGGTTTAAAATGCAGAATAGCAAGTCTGCACCAACTCCAACTGTCATAGGGTTGAAGTTGAGCAAAGAAAATTGCAGTAGCAATGTCAATCTGACATTATACAAAAGCATGATAGGCAGCGTGATGTATTTGACCGCCACTAGGCCAGATATAATGTATGCAGTAAGTTTGGTGTCAAGGTTCATGGAAACACCCAAGGAGACACATGGGCAAGCAACGAAAAGGATTCTAAGATATGTCAATGGGACAAAACAATATGGCGTTTTGTACACAACAACAAGTAATTTCAGGCTGGTTGGTTACACTGACAGTGAATGCGCAAGCAGTGTCGATGGAAAGAGCACGTCAGGATATGTTTTTCATTTGGGTTTCGAAGCCATTTCATGGGCCTCCAAAAAGTAGCCAATAGTGTCATTGTCAACAGCGGAAGCTAAATATTTCATAGCAACAGTAGCAATGTGTCAGGGAGTTTGGATGAGAAGGATGTTGAGGGATCTTTGTCATGACCAAGAGGGTGCGACAACTATTTTCTACGACAACGCCTCATCCATTGCATTGTCAAAAAATTCTGTCTTCCACAAAAGGACCAAGCATATTGACGCTAAATATCATTTTATTAGAGAATTGATTAACAATGATGAAATTGTGTTGCAGTATTGCATGTCACAGGAACAATTTGCTGATATTTTCACAAAGCCATTGGCAGTTGAAAGTTTTGTTTATCTCAGAAACTGTTTGGGAATTGTCAATGGCGGCAGTTATGATCAAGGGGGAGTGTTGGAAATAATAATCCCAACCACTGCAATAAACAACCTGACAACAGCCATACCTGTCAGACGTATTTTTGCAGGTTGCGTCTCTGCTTGAAGATAGAAGAACTAAAGCCAAACGTGAACCATTCAGAAATTCAACAAAGGCATTTAAAGAAGTTATGTACTTTGGTAAACAGATATGGGCAAGCATTCATTCATCCACCTTTGCCCACATTCCAGAAACACCTGCGTGTTTCTGATCACACTCAACAACAACATCATATTAATTTCGCTCTGTCATGAATTAAATGTAAAAATTGTATGTTGAGTTATATGAATGTAAAAAGTCATTTTGTAATAAGTTAGAGAGTTAGAGGTAAGAAAAAGAGCGCAAGTTTCTGTGGAAAAAATGGTAGAGCAATTTTTGGTGGGTGCGTGAAAACAACAGTACACTGTTTTACTGTGTGTTATTCCACGTAAGTTTAAATCACTATAAAACTTTTATTTTACTTGGTGAATGAGTTGCAATCTCATGTAAATGTATATTCATGTTTAAAAAATGAATATTAAGTTTTAATGATTTAAAAAATGAATATTAAGTTTTAGTGTGTTGCTCCAAACTTATCTTGTTATTTTTGTTGTGATTATTCATTAAGTCTGTGAAATAGTTTCGCACTGGGCGAAACTCAAGTGCGTGAAATCAGCTTCACGGTGCCCAAAATCAGCACAATGGTACGCGAACCTAGATTCACGAAAGTCAAAATACCTTTGCCCCTCCGCGAAAATTAAATTTCCCAAAATATTATTTAACACCATATCCTTCCTCCGAGTTTGAGCATTCATCCATCCCTGCAACTGTTAAGAAAATCTTTAATCTGAAATCAGAGTTTCTGACAAAGAGAGACGCTTGGGGGCCGACACTCTCGAAGGCATTTTACAACTTCGGGACAGCCCACGAACAGACTGCCAGGTATTTATTTATTGTCCATATTTGTACTATTAAGACCAAAGTTTTCAGATTGAACTCTGAGAAGGTCATGACCTTTTTTTTTCTTTTTTGTGTCTGAGTATTTAGATTTGATGTTGTGAGATTAGATACGCTGTCCGAACCAACGAAGCTGAGACAAACGGAGGCGAAGGAAGATGCGGCATTGAATGATTTTCAGGTGGAATTTGTGCAACTTGCAGCTCAGTCGAACAGATATCACACTCTGGATAGCTATCCAAACGAACTCCCTAAGAAAATGAACGTGGCAGAAGGCAACTCATATGTCGAGCGTGCTGTAAAATGCTTCCTTGAAGCGGGTAAGACTGCCATTAAAAATAGTGAAAAGGATTGGGAAAAGGTTGTGAAGGTTACAACGGGTGAAGTGTCATCCACTGGTTCGTGAATTCGGGCGTTTATGGAAACTATGTCCTCCTGTGTGCTTTGCACGAGAGAGTAGTCATTGCAAACAACATTTCTGCGTCAGGTAATAAAGCTTTGATCATGTGTGGAATAATTATTCAATATTTTGTTAGGATGTTTTTCATTAGTTTGAAATAAAACTATGTACCACATATGAAATGATTACCCGGACTATCGTGGAGTTTGACTTAATAAGTTTGACTTAATATTAATTTGGTTCTATTTCTATATTTTATCTAATATTTTGAGCATTTATTTATTATATAGAATTAATTTAAACAAATTTATTTTAAAATTTGTATTTATTTAAAGTTAAAATGTTTTAATGATATTTAATTCAATTTTTATTCATGGGTTCTAGATTGAATGTGAATGGCGTTGCATTTATAGCACTCTTTGCGATAGTCGCTAGTCTAAATCCCATAAGTGCTTATATACAAAAAAAAAGAAATTCAAATCAATTTTTGTAATAAATCATTGTTAATATATATATATATATATATATATTATTTATATATATATATATTAGTCTATAATTTGTTGTTCGATAGTCAAATTTTTTTGTCATATAAAGTGGCAAGTTGTATACATCTTTATGTTATTATGGGAGACAACTAATTGGAAGATGATTGTTAAATTTCACTAGAGACAATTTTTATGTTCGAGATTGCTCATACTCATTCTTACATTTATCAATCTAGCAATCTAATACAAATATATGATTATAATATAGAGAATATTGTATTTTAAAATTAATAGGTATTAATTAAGATAATTAATCCTAACAAAATTCTAATAAACATAACAATTTCTAATAATAGCTAATTATGGAATTTTCCATTATTCTAATACTCCCTCTTAATGGAGAAATGTGTTCTCTCCCATACTAACTAACTCATACTTATTTTAATTTTACCTTTTTAAGAGGGTTTGCAATGATGTGAGCTACATTTTCATTGGTATTACAATAAACTAAATTAATTTTATTAGACTCTATATTTTCCCTCACTAAATGAGAGCGAGTTTCAATGTGTTTAAATTTTGCATGTTATACAAGGTTGTTGTCTAGTTTGATGGAGCTTTGATCATTACATTTGATAATTGTTGGCATTTTTTATTCTTCTCCCACATCTTCAAGAACTTGTCTCAATTAAATTGCTTCACAAGTAGCATTGCACAAAGCTTTGTACTTAACTTCAGTTGATGACAAAGAAATTGTTAGTTGTTTCTTGTTGCTCCATGCCACTATCTTGGATCTAACGTTAAATTCATATCATGAGGTTAATCTTCTCTCATTATGATTCTTGGCTCAATCTAAACCGAAATAGCCTACCAACTCAGCATTTATTAGACTTTCCAAACCCAACACCCGGTATTCGGTTCCCAATAATTAATAAGCTGAAAAAATACATGGCTAGATTCCTAACTCATAAAAAGTATAGCAAAAGCAAAAAATAATACTTGATCTGAATCACACACACTCATAAAAGGCATAACGAAAGCAAAAAATAATACTTGATATTCTCTCATTAGGATTTCTGGCCCAATTTGAATCAAAATATACTACCAACTCAGCATAAAAAATCATTGTATATTTAATACCAAAATTAATAGCCCCTTTCAGATACCGAAGGGCTATCTTCATTGCTTTCCAATGGATTTCAATAGTCCTAGTCATGCACTAACTAAGGATGCTAACTAAATATGATACATATGGTTTGGTTACAGTGAGATAGTTTAGACTTCCCACCAATTGACGATATATTGTACCATTCACCTCTCTTGTCCCAACATCATTATAGAGTTTGGTATTTTGTTCTAAAGCAGTATTGATACTTCCACACTAATCCATTTTGAATATTTTGAGTATCTCTCTTGTATATTTGGTTTGTGTGACCAATGTTTGATTAGCTTCTCTCCATATTTCAAGACTTAAGAAATAATGCAATTCACCAAGGTATTTCATTTCAAAATATTGTAATTGTTGTCTTTTAATCCCATCAATTAACTTTGAAACATTACATATTATAATAAGATCATCAACATACAAGGAAATCATAGTAACAAGCCCCTTTTAATCTGACATGACATAGGTTAGGGTTTCTCTTTCTTTAAATAAAACCTTTCTGACGAAAGAAAGAGTCAATATTCACATACCAAGATCTTAGTGCCTATTCTAATCCATATGAGACTTTCTTTAATTTGGAAACAAATGCTCTTGACCCTTCTTTATGAATCCAATTGATTGAACAAGATATAATTCTTCTTTTAGTTCCCCATTTAGAAAAACATATTTAACATCTAACCAAGGTAGTTTCCATTTATATTTTGTAGCTAATGCAATCATTATTCTAATTGTGTTTAGCTTAGCTACATGTGTAAAATTTTCTTGATAATCAGTTCCCTCTTTCTATGAGTAACCTTGGACAACCAACCTAGTTTTATATTTATCTGAACGTCTATTAGCATTAAATTCGGGTTTGAACAACCATTTGGATCATATGGGCACTTTGCTTTCAGAAAATTATGTTAATTCACAAGTATCATTTTTCATCATGGACTCATATTCTTCATTCATTGTGTCTCTCCATTCTTTAAGCTCATTATCTTGTTCAAATTTCAAAGATTCTATTGTTCTGATTGCTAGAGGTGTTTATGTCACTAGATTCTTCCTCCTGTTTTTTAAACAAAGGATGAAACTAATTATTTGGAAGACAAATTATTGGAAGATGAGTTGCAACTCTCAGGTGAGACAATGCTCATGCTAGAGACTGCTCACATTCACTCTTTCTATTCATTTTTATCATATGCTTCCTCTTTGACATAATCATAATCATAAGAAATATGCCATGGATCATAACTGTCCTCCTTATTACCTTCATCTACATGCTCATAAAATAACACATCTCTATAGTTTGCAAAAAAATTATGTGTGTAGGGATCAAACAATTTATATGCTTTATGATCTAAACAATGAGCAATGAAAATACACTTGATAGCTTTTGCATCAAGTTTTCTCCTGTCTTCTTTCAGAATATGAGAAAATGATTTGCGTCCAAACATTCTTAAATGACTTATTGTTGGTTTTAGATACCATAAAGAGATTCAAAAGGAGTCTTATGATCTAAACTTTTAGTTTGACATCTATTTTCAAATACACAACAATACTAACAACTTCATCCCATGAGGCATTGGTAAGGTTTTTTCCCTTTAACATGTTCCATGCACATTTTACTAAGGTTTTGTTCTTCCTTCCAACCACTCCATTCTTCTGTGGAGTATGTGGTATCATATATAGTTATGCAATTCCATGGGCTTTGTAGTACTTCATGAATTCAATTGAAGTATATTCTCCTCCTAGGATTAGAACATAATCGTAGTGACCAAGTTAAAAAAATTATTTTATTTTGACCGAATTAAAATGTTTATAGGACATTAAATTACATGATGCAACAACATCTCTACCATACTAGACTATAGAGCACCCCTCGGCACAATTAAAGTATTTTACTTAAAAAATAATTTTATATTTATAAATTAATAAAAAATAAAAAATTTAATTCATATTAATTATTTTTAGATAAAAGGTTAAATTATAATTAGTAATATTTAGTTTCACATGTATAATTTATTAAATGTTATTAAAAAATATGTTTTTGTTCGAGGTAGATTTAGTGATGATTACAAAGAATATTAGCTTTTTTTATGGATGCGGTTTAGGCTATTGCTTTCTTTGGCTATTAGGGAAAGATAGAAAATTGCTTTTGATTTACTAAAAACTCATCCTCTTAAAATTTAGGGAGATAGGGTAGCGACCCAAGGCCTAAATACATATGGAAAAAGTGAAAGTCTACCCTTTCAAAGACCACTAATAAATCATTTTAGGTGATATAATTTTCCTTAAATAATAATGATGACTTAACTTACATTTGTGAATATAAATTAATGATTAATATCATCACTAATAACTAATAATTAAATTAGAATAAGTTTCATCACCTTTAAAAACTAATAAAATTATTAAATTAAAAATAAATAAATAATTTCCTAATTTTATTAAAATCTTTAGAAAAAGTTTAATATTTTTGAAAAAAAACTTCATAGGTTCTTATCACTATTTGAATAATAGTAACCTTACAATTCATAATCACATTCAGAAATCAAACTTAAATTTTTCATTCCTCTCGATAACCTTTTTAACCTTTAATTAGAAAAAAACATTAATTAAGAAATCAAATTTGAATCTTTCATTCCTATTCAAAATCCATGTAACCTTTAATGAAGGGTATTGAATTATCTTTCCTATTAAAAAAAAAAAATTTAGGATTATTTCTTAAATAAATGGTTCTCAATAAATAGTCGAGATTTAATATTTACCTCATTTTTTAAAACAGTTTTAGTAATTCTAAATTAAAAGTTACGATTTGTTTTTAAAATTAGTTATTTTTTTATATTTATGGTTAAATTAATTAATTAAAAAAAATATTGAACATATAGACATGAGTTATGATTTTTTGGGCATGTGGTATTATGAAGAAACCATGATATTAACTCATCGTGTTGTAATAACACCTATGGCTAAAAATGTTATTACAAGTTATATATATATCCCCAAGGGTTAGCTCAATTGGTCAAGTACCTGTCGCTAAAGCACCTCGCTAATGAGAGGTGGCCATGGAGTCAATTCTCCTCAACACCCTTGAGGTGAGGCTTTGCTAATAAGCCAACGAGATGTGAACCCTTCAGAGGGATTTGTTTGGATATTTCCTTGAAAATAATAAAATAATAAAATAATAAAAATAAAATATTTTATGGTTTTTAAATCTTATTAATGTATGATGTATGTATGATTAGGTCAACGTCTTAATGTATTTTAAATCCTATCAACTTTTAGTAGTCATTCAATTTATGTGGCTATGCTAATTATAAGTAGTTTTTAAAAGAATATTTTAGAGATTGGTGTTTGTCATTGGAACTAGTTTTCATTAAAATTATTATTGTGTCAAGAGGTGCTCTACAACCCAATATATAGGAGATGTGTAGACATTAGATGATAGAGGTACACATATTTCAATATAGGGGAGATGTGTAGTGATTAAATGCTAGATGTTAGATGTAAACAATGTTAGCTCTATTACATATTACATATTACTATTGAATGATTACATATATTAGTGAATGATTAAGTTCTATTGACTAACCGAAAAAACCCCTATATGGGGCTACGAACAAAAGGAGAACGACGAATCAAGATTCCACTAGGAAATTTTCTGAGTTCAGATGGACCAAATCTCTTGAGATGCAAATATTAAGAAATTTTCCTTGTGAAATCATGAATTCAGAGGTTTTTGAAATCAACATCTATTTCTAATCCAGGGTTAAGATGGATATAAGATATTACAAAAAAATTATTTCGTTCCTTTTTGTGCAAGATAACCCTCAGTTGATGTATATTGACATCAAGGTTTAGGTTTATCCTAATGCATCCTTAAAATAAAACAAAAACAAAGGAAGCAAGTGAGAAACTAACTCAGTATGTTTGTCAATGTGAGATGTGAATAAAGCTATAATTCATGTGGAATGTTTCTAACATTATTGTCAATTAATTTTGTTGTTAGGATTCCCTACATTACTATCATTTTGGTTTATTTCCAGGTTTTCGAAGGGAGGCAGAGGTATTTGTGGCATTGGAAGAAAATTTGTAAGAGGAGTAAACTCTCCAAGGAAAGACAAGGGAAGGAATACCTTTGTAGAAAATCATCATTTCATAAGGGAAGAGGCATTCAACTTCACTGTAGATATGGCAGCCAACATTCTTGGTGTGAGGAAAGTAGATAATGGTTTTAGAGTTAAAATTACTTCACATGAATTTGATGCATCACTGATTTCTCTATCTTCAGGAAGTAAGCATCAACAAACTGTGGTACTTAACTCACATAAACCTAGAGATCAAAGAATGGAGTTATCTGTGCAAACCTCTATGAAGTTTTATTTCATTCAAGATATGCTTGGCTTCGACCAACTAAGTCAAGCTATCAAATGACTCATTGAAAATGTTGATGCTGCCATTTGGGAGTTACCTTAATCCTATTCCATCCCTACTTCTCACAAATCACAATATGTTATTTGTTCATCATATGTTCAAACTGGAGACCTAAACACCTACTTATATGAGAATACATCCTCATGGGATGTTTCCTGAATTAACGAAATGTAATAGAGATGAAGGAACTCAAATGTGTTTGTGTCATAGTTATCATAACCATACCGTTCATTGAACTGATAGACCCCCTGGACAAGGAACCAGTTAGAACCGTAAGGAAATTGGTAAAAAAAAAACGAACCAAAAAATTGGTCAACCAGAAACACATAAAATGTTCGAATTTTAAAGAAAAACATATATATTCATGTGCATCTATATGAATCCAAACCATTTCTACACAAATAACATAATTTCTCATTTTTATAGCATATAAGGGTGCACATAACCAAAATAGCATTGAGTGTAATCCATCTCTAAACAAAAAATACTTCAACATACAAGCTCCACATGGCCTTTAGCATCCAAACATAATTATATTACAAAAAATACCTACATATGATCAAAATCACTGCCTATATTGGGACCTTCATTCGTCATCAATATCACCCTCTAAGCATTAAAATAAGGTAGAAAAATTATAGCATGTCAAGTCAAGATTTTGTTTGAGTGATGGGTATTTTTTTTAGTAGACTCATAATAGAGGAATTCAGCAACCAATGCCACTAACACCAAGATACATAGATAGCTTGGTGCTCTTGATTAAATACTGGTTCCACACCTGCGTACACGAGAAAATCCAATGCATCATTACAATCCCACTGCATTCTATGCGGCTTTACTGTACCAAATCGGACAAAAACGGTAGAAGTCACCGATTCGAATTAGTTTTTGCCTCAAAGAAATTGAACTAGTCCAAACCAATCAATTCAGTTCGGTCCTTAGAACACTGCTTTGTATAGATATACACCTACATTTTGTTGATTATAAAAGGTGAAAATTAATGTGTTAATTTTTATCGTGAATTACCAATCAATTCAGTTCGGTCCTTAGAACACTGCTTTGTATAGATATACACCTACATTTTGTTGATTATAAAAGGTGAAAATTAATGTGTTAATTTTTATCGTGAATTACCAATCAATTCAGTTCGGTCCTTAGAACACTGCTTTGTATAGATATACACCTACATTTTGTTGATTATAAAAGGTGAAAATTAATGTGTTAATTTTTATCAATAATTCACGACTCACTAAGGAGATAAGTTCTTCCCATATCTGTTTGCTATTTTCAACTCTTATTTTTTCATTTTATACAAGACTATCAAAACTTATGTTATTAACCTAAAATGCTACACAATAATTGTCCACTGGATTAAAGGAAATTAGTTTAGGTTGCAATCATAGAATGTACTCCAACGGTTGATGAAACTAACGACTCTCTGTTGAGATTTTCTGTTTTAGTCAAATAGGCAAAAATCTCTGAAGGATGACAACAATAGGGATTCTGTTCCTAGATTAGCTCCAGGTTGTTGGGAGGGAGTTAATGCCTCCTATATTTGATGTGAGGGAGTTATGAGGTTGTTAGATTCTCTATTCTATATAATAGGCAACCATTCGGATGGTTTGCTAAGAGAGTGTGAGGATTTCTTGACGTAATCTCCAAATTTGATTAATATATTCCTGATGCCTATGTTTGGTGGACGTAGCCCAGATTGGTTGGGTGAACCACGTTAAATATTATGTTTATGTGCTTTCTGCTGCTTTGTGTTTAATTAAGTTTGCTGTGCACCTGATCCAACAATTGGTATCATAGCATGTTGGAGGTGCTGAGATTGATTACTGTTGGTGCGTTTGACTGGAGGTGTTCAACATCGTTGCTGCGGTGGAGAAATCGATTGCTGCATGGGCTGTTTGTAATCCATTGCTGTGGCTTAATAACGTGCATTGCTGGAGCCGTCCATTACCCTGCGCACTGAGCGTGGATACATTTCAAACCGGCGTGGATCTGGTATACATAAACTGCGTGGCGTGGAGTGAATATATTGCTGCGTGCAGTGACACCTGCGTGCAGGTGGAGGATGTTTTGAAACCGACGTGGATGGTTTTGAACATGAACAGCGTGGATGTATGACCAACAGCGTGGAGAGCCCTGGCGCGGATCGGAGGTATTTTAATTGCTGTTTTTTAAATTGATGTGGAGCGCTTGCTGCTGCTTGAGCTAATTGAGAATTTATATTTATTTATTTTCGCCTTACTGCCACAACTCGAAAAGTCTGAAGTTATCCTGCTTTTATTCAAGGCTCAAGTTCGGTTTATATAAAGACTACAGGGAATACGAGTTATGCTTACAAAAGTGATTCTCTAGAACTGGATGATGTATCTGAGGTCGATCTTACTGGTAGTCAATTCATAATGCAAATACAATTGGGTGAGAAAGTCAATATCGTAAATATAACAAACAACCCATGTAAGACTATTGGTATTGAGAACATGACCGATATGAATTCGTCAAGATCGATATGAATTCATTTTGGTTTTTTGGTGCAAGTATCTTCAATTTGCAACGCGCCACCAAACTGTAATTTGCAACTTTTTTTTTGGGAGTCTAGTATATACCATCGTAGAAACAATCAGAAACGTGGAATCACAGTACAGGGTTTGGTTCCAAGAAATTTTTTGGTTGAATTTTTTTTTTAATTGCTTTCATATGAACATTGGGTTGATTGCTGGCCATTGGTTGTAAAAACAAAGGAAGAGGCAGATATTTTTTTTTTTTTTGTGAAGTGTAAACGACAATTTTTTTAAAGGCATAGGCAGTTTTTTGT
>APFE031077179.1:19173-59589 GCA_000404065.3 Pinus taeda | reverse complement strand
TGATGAAAGTGAGGATGACAATCCTCCCCCACCTTCTCAAGATCCTCCTTCAGCTCCTTCACTTCCAAAATGGGTCCATGCTACTCGGGATGCAGCAGGTGATCTTTCCGGTGATCCTACAGATCAGCGCCGTACATGTTCTCAGTTCGAAAGAGCCTCTTCTTTACTAGCTCAAGTCTCAGCAAATTATGATCCTGACACCTTTGTAGAAGCTTTAGGCCATCTAGATTGGGGCACAGCTATGAATGAAGAATATCGTTCATTATTGGCAAATGATACATGGGATCTTATTCCTCTACCAAAGGGACGAAAACTTGTTAGATGCAAATGGGTTTACAGAACCAAGTATGGACCAGATGGGTAAGTTGATAAACATAAAGCTCATCTTGTTGCTAAGGGATTTTCACAAGTTGAAGACATTGACTATATTGAAACCTTCTCCCCTGTTGCGAAAATGAACTCTGTCCGCCTTGTTCTTTCCCTTGTTGCCTCTTTCAAATGGGAAGTCCATCAGATGGATGTTAAATCCACCTTCTTACATGGGGACTTGCATGAAGAAATCTATATGGAACAACCTATTGGGTTTATACAAACAGACTCCAATCTTGTATGTCGGCTTAAGAAATCCCTTTATGGTCTCAAGCAAGCTCCTCAGGCTTGGTATGCCAAAATGGATAGCTTTCTTTTAGAATCTGGCTTTTCTAAGTGTCATTCTGACAATATTGTCTACACCAAGAAAGTGGGCAAGTCTCTTATCATTCTTGTTCCTTATGTTGATGATCTTATCCTCACTGGTAGTGATCCCAACCTTATCAACCATGTGAAGTCCAGCCTTAAAATGAAGTTTGAAATGACAAACTTAGGACACTTGCATTATTTTCTTGGTCTTGAAGTCTTGCAATCCAAGGAAGGTATTTCCCTTTCCCAATCCAAGTATGCCTGTAATATTCTATGCCATTTTCACATGGAAGATTGTAACCAGCTCCTTCTCCCTTTCAGTCTGGAGTCAAACTTTCAGTCACTTGTACTTCCCCTAAAGTTGATGCTACCTTATACCGTCAACTTGTAGGAAAACTTTTATATCTAACCCATACTCATCCTGACTTTTCCTTTGCTGTTGGCCTTGTTGCTCGGTTTATGCAAAACCCACGTGAAAGTAATTGGAAAGTAGCTAAAAGAATACTTCGTTATGTTCGAGGTACAGTTCAGTTTGGAATTCATTACAGTGCCGAAGCATCTCCTCTATTGGTTGGTTTCACTGATTCCGATTGGGCTGGTGACCTTGATGATCGGAAGTCTACTGCAGGTTATGTGTTCACTCTTGGTTCAGGACCTATTACATGGGCTTGCAAGAAACAGGGTGCCATTTCTCTTTCTTCAGCAGAAGCAGAGTATCGTGGTGCCGTAGAAGCTAGTAAGGAAGCCTTGTGGCTTCGTCAGATCCTATCAGAGTTTGGATTTCAGCAGCAACATCCCACTACACTTTGGTGTGATAATCAAAGTGCCATTCAACTATGAAAAGATCCAGTCCAACTTCAGCGTAGCAAACACATTGAACTGCACATGCACTTCATCAGAATGCTCATTCATGACCATGTTCTTGAAGTGCAATATTGTTCAACAGATGATCAAGTTGCAGACATCTTTACAAAGGCTCTCACAGAGGCGAAGTTTACTAAACTTCGATTTATGGTTGGAGTTCAGGAAGTTGTCACTAAGGGGGGATAGGCTCTAGTGCCTCCTTCTTTCTCCTATTGTGTCATATTTGTAAATCCTTCAATCCTATCCCAAGTTGTTCTTAAGGGGGGATGTTAGGATATTCCGACACATAGGAAATAGTTAAGTATTACTTGGTCTAGTGTAGAGTTAGGTAAAGTGTGTTTCTTTACTATGTACTTTTGTAACTTACAATTTGACGGTCACGATATGTAGTGATCCGACGGTTCATTCTCTCCTTGGTATTACCGACACTTGATCCGTGGCTTAGCACCCGATTGGTCCATGATCTCTATTTAAAGAGCATGGAGGGTCATTTGTAGGTTAACTGTTCATGAGAAAAGCTTATGTAAAACTTCATTCTTTTATTAATAAATTGCCTGAAGTGACCGCGTTGGCTCAGGTCGTGGACTATTTCCCTCTTTGAGGGTTTTAACCACGTCAAAAATACGGGTGTATTGATCTGTGATCTGTTTGTGAGCGGTGTCCCTTGGTGTTCTGTCTGAGGAACTTACCCTGTAAATTCCTACATTTAGAATCTTCCATTCCATACATTTTCAAGATCTGTTTGAGATATTTGGTTTGTGACAGAAAAATACCATCTTTATTTTGTTGAACTTGTAGACCAAGAAAATAGGTAAGTTCACCAAGCAAGGACATTTCAAATTCTTGTTGCATTACTGAAGCAAAATTCTGACTCATGGATTCTTCATGCTACCAAAAATGATATCATCAACATAAACAATAATAATTAGCAATTTATCAGTTTTAATCTTTGTATATAGATTGCTATCTGCTGAACCTTTTGTAAAACCTTATTGGTGTAGATATTTGTCAAGGCAGTAATACCAGGCCCTTGGAGCCTGTTTTAGACCATAGAGAGGCTTTTTTATTCTACATACAATTTTTGCATCATTTCCAAGAATGAATCCTTATGGTTGTTCAATATAAACTTCTTCATCTAAATCTGCATTAAGGAAGGCTAATTTTACATCCATTTGGTATACCTTGAATTTCTGAAAGCTAAAAAGAGCAAGAAACATCCTTATGGCTTCAATTCTGGCAACAAGTGCAAACGTTTCTTCAAAATCTATACCTTCTTGTTGAGAATATCCTTTACAAACAAGTATGGCCTTGTTTCTAATGACTTCTCCATTTTCATTCAGCTTGTTTTTGAATATCCATTTAGTTCCTATAATATTTTTATCATGAGGTCTAGGAACTAATTCCCAAGTATCATTCTTTTCAATTTGCTCAAGTTCTTCATCCATGGCCTTTACCCAACTTTCATCTTTGCATGCTTCATTTACATTTTGAGGTTCGGTGGAAGATAGTAATGCTAGATAGATTGAGGTCCATGTAAAAGTTCTTCTTGTCTGTACACCTGCCTCTTTTTCCCCTAAAATTTGAGTTTCTGGTTGATTTTTCTGAACATACCCGAACAAAGTCTTTTCTTCTACCATTATCTCTTCTTCTAGTGCTTCATTGGTTTCTTCTTCAATATCATTTTGATTTGATGTGGGAAAATAATCCCCATCTTCTTTATTGTCATAATCTTTTGTTGATTTTATCTATTTTGGATTTTTACAAGCTTCATCAACTACAACATCAATGCTTTCAACAATTTTCCCAAGTCTTTTATTATAACATTTATATCCTTTACTTCTGGAGCAATAACCAAGAAGAATGCCTTCATCTACTCTGGGTTCAAACATGCTAAGTTTTTCATCAGTTTTGATAAAACATTTGCTTCAAAAACTTTAAAGTATTTTATAGTAGGAGTCTTTCCATACCAAAGTTCATGTGGAGTTTCAGTGCTATTTACTCGAACATTTTCTTGGTTGAGAATAGTTACGGCAATGAATTCAACTTCACCTCATAAGGTTGTAGGAGTTTCAGATTCATATATCATAGCTCGAGCCATTTGTTGAATAGTTTTGTTCATTCTTTCTACCACACCATTTGGTTGAGGAGTCCTTGTGGTGGAGAATTGCCTTTTTATTCCATGTTGTTCACAAAAGTCAAAGAATTCATCTAAGGTAAATTCCCCTTCTCGATCAGATCTGAGGCATTTGATTTTTCGATCTGATTCATTTTCAACCAAAGCTTTGAAGGCTTGGAACTTTTCAAATGTTTCATATTTATGCTTTAGAATACCTATCCAACACATTCCAGAAAAATCATCAATGAACAAAATAAAGTATTCTTCTCCACCAGGTGACTTTTTCCTTGATGGTCCACATAAATCAGTATGGACAAGTTCAAGAGGCTTACTAGTTGACCCTTCTTTTTCCATGAAGTGAACTCTAGTTTTCTCACTGATTTGACATGGTTTGCATATTGTTTTTTTAGGGATGCTGATATCTAGAAGATCACGAATAGCCTTGAATCTGCATGCTTTTCTTATTTGAGAAAAGCTTAGATGTCCCAATCTTCTATGCCACAGCCAGTTTTCATCATTTTTTCTTAGATATCACTGTTGTTGTCCTCTCTTGAGTATGTATAGGTTGTTTGGAGTTCTTGTACCTTTGATCACGGTCTCTCTTGCATCAAGCTCATGAAAAACACATCCATTTGATCAAAACACCACTTCATTTCCTTGATCACACATTTGACTGACACTCAATGGGTTATGCTTTAAATCGTCTACATACATAACATTTCTAGCTTTAAACTTTTCTTTCAAGAAAACATAACCTTTACCTTTTATGACAGCAGGAGTGTCATTTCCAAATGAGACATTCTTTTCCTTTTCTAAGGCATTAAATGAGTGAAGTTTTTCTTTGTCACCTATCATGTGTTTGGAGCATCCACTGTCGATGTACCACTAATTTTCTTGTCCTTCTACATACAAGGCTATACCACATCTATCTGTTTGAGATTCTTTCCTTCTCCATATCTTGGGATTTAATGGTGTTTTCTCCTTTTGACTTGTTTGCCAAAATTTTCTCCTACATTCAGATTCTTCATAACCAAAGTTGTTACAGATTGAGCATTCTATTACATTTTCAAGAGGAGAAAAATTATTATAGGAACTTCTCTTGATCCCTGTTACATTCCTTTGATTTTGTGCTTCTCTAGTCATGATGTTTTTGTAAGCAATGCATTGAGCAGCTTTGTGCCCAAAATTTTGACATGAAAAACATTGCCCATTAAAGAAGTTCTTGCAACTATCGAATCTATTAACTTGGTGATTGTAGTTTCTATTGATATTCATCTTTGGAGAAAATTAAGTATGATTTTGCTGAGGTTGGTTGTGGCTTCTATTCATCCTTGAAGTAAAATGAGTATGATTTACCTGGTGATCAACTCTATGCCTTTGTTGACGATTGTCATACTGTTCATTGGTCTTTGTTGCATCAAGATAGCTTTTGGTGGAGGTTGACGACTTTTGTGATTCAGATGATTCTTCAGTATATCCAAGGCCTGTCTTTATCAGAGGAGAATGTTGAACTTTGATAATTTCATTCAAATTTTCTGATCCTTTAGTAAATTTAAGATTGAGAGATTTCATTTTCTCAAGATCCTTTCTTAGACCCACAATTTCACATTCTAGTTTTTCATTGTGTTTTTCCTTTTCAGTAAGTTGGTATGTCAAGGTACCTATAATCATATTCTTTTCTTCTAAACCGATTTTGAGTTTAGAGATTTCTTCATGAAGGTCTTCCTCTTCTAAAGCATCCCAAAAACTATCATCGTCATAAGCCATGAGAAGTATATAGTCATTGCTAGTTTCATCTTCATCGCTATTAGATAAACCATCGCTATCTTCATGAGCATAGTAACTCCTTTTATTCACAAGTTGTTTTCTATTCCCTTTTGCATATTCCTTTCCCTTTTCGTATTTATCTTTATGAGGACATCTGGCAGCATAATGATCGACTCTGCCACAAGCAAAGCATTTGAAGGGCAGCTTACCTCTAAACCTTTCGAAACCCCGTTGAAGTTTCTTGACAACGTTTACCTCATCTTTTTCTTCTGAAATATGTCCCGATTCATTGTATTCTTCCTTTCCTTTTGTTGAAGCTTTAAATGTGGCTTCTCTCATATCTGATGGTCCTCATTTTCTCATCTCAAAGGCAGTTAAGATTTTGTAAATCTGTGTCATAGTGATATTCTGCAGATCCTATTTTTCTTCTATGGCAGACACTTTTGATTCAAATTTAGCAAACAGGGATCTCAAAACTTTCTCAACTAAGGTAACTTCCTTTATTTCTTCACCTGGATTCTTCATACAATTAACAACCTCATCTATACATAAGAAGTAACTAGCTATACTTTCATCACTATGCATCTTAAGAGTTTCATACTGAATTATGAGAGTTTGAAGCTTAGCACGTTTTACCTGAGAATCATCTTCGTAGCTCAAAACGATTTTGTCCCATATTTCTTTGGTTGATTTGAGCTGCATGACTTTGACAAACCTAATTGTGACAAACTTCCCAATAAAGTATTGATAGCTTTGGCATTGGTTTCATATTTCTTTTTACCTGTCGCATCTGTAGGGATTGCTGTTGGAAATATATATTCTCCTTCCACAATTTCCCATACATCTGTTCCAAGCAATTGTAGATAGGTTATGGTTCTTATTTTCCAATAAACAAAGTAGCTCCCATTGAAGATTAGCGGTCTGATGGATCCCATGCTTTCTTGATTATTCATGTTGATGGATCTCCCTTCAGGCGATCAAGCTTCTCCTGAAGGACCTGCTCTGATACCAATTGTTGGAAATAATACTGAGAGGGGGGTGAATCAGTATTATTGGATTAATAATTTTATTTCCCAAATAGATTTATATACGCTACTTCAATGAAGTAAACTAGCGTGTACGCACAACTATACTTAAAGAAACCAGTGTATATGCAGAGAACTTGTGATTTAGACAATTTATCATGTGTTGAGCTTAAACCAGTATTTCAGAGATTTATTAGAAAGTGCAATAAAAGAAGAATAAAGTATCACACATAAGAAACACACATTAAACACCAGGATTTAAGGTGGAAACCCAATGTGGGTAAAAACCACCTGCTGTTGTCGTCTCTGTCTTCTTTTAATAATAAGAAAAAAAATTTACAATCTTGTACTGGTGCAGACTCATACCAGTGCGTAGGCTTCTAGCTGCAGAAGGTTACAACCTTCTCTCATTCTCCAGCTTCAACTGGAAGGGAGCTACAACCCCCTATCTCTTGTACTAGCCAATATGTTTACTAGTACATAGGTGCCAACCTACAGAAAACACCACTCTTCCACCAGGGACTACGTTTCATGAATTTTCAGACTGGATACTCCTAGATCACAACACCACAATCTGAAGGCCACATTTCATCAAATTTTCACACTAGACCCATCAAAGCTTTTAAACTTGAACTGCATCAACCAATATTCAGTTAATCTGAACAATCAAATCACTGACACCAGAACACTGTACTGAACCCAGAACCCTGCATCATCATTCAGAACTAGTTGTAACCTCAAAAATTCATGTATTAGAATGTATACGCTACTTGGATGCACCAAAACTACGTGTATATGCTACTTCCTTTAACTGAACCTATGTATACCTTCAAAACTACTACCAACATAAACTTTTGAATCAAGTCTGTACCAACTATCAATATACTAAATATCTACTGTCAACTTTCAGAGCTTTACATAGGCATGGACATAGATCACTTCTTCTCACTTATACAATCAATCAATCAAATGCCATCCTCCTTATGTATTCAGTTTTTACATACAAATCTAAGAAGACTTCATTCATAGACGGTAATAAAATAACAGAATTTGATCAGATAGTTCAGTAACATCTGAAAAAGAAACTTTTCTTTTGTATATGCTACTTGAAAGAACCAAACCTACATGTATACGCTCTTTGGCCAAGAAGAACCTGCGTACAGATCTGCAAATATTGGATTAGAACTTTGTTACACTTCCTGACTTCAGACAAACCCAGATCTTGATGAATAACGAGTAAAATAGGCGCAAAACATTAGATCTAGTTTCAACCAATATCAGATCATTCAAGAATAAGTTATTTCATGTCTCGTGATCCTGGTCTAACATTGAACTCAAGGCACACATAAATATTTTAGATCCAGTCCCAAACACAACCCTGCAACATAAAATATACTTCAGATAGAAGTATTCCTTAGAATCTTAATGCTTGCACACTTGGCCTAATGATCTTCTCCTCCTTATATACTCTTAGGCCTTTCTCAATAGCTTGGACAAAAACCACTTAGGACCGATACCTTGGACCAAATACCTAGGGTCAATACCTTGGACCAAGTACTTCGAACCAAGTACCTTAGATCAATACCTTGGATCAAAATACCTTGGACGAAAACTTGGTTTTCTAATATGTACGTGTTTTTCCTCTTGTGAGAGTGCATTTATACGTTATATGCTTCTTTTGTTTTGTTAATCGTCATGTATATGCTTTTTGGACAAATTGAACCAATGTATACCTCTCTTTCTTCATTCTTTGGAGTCTAATCTGTGATCCTTTGCTGTTGACCTGCTACACTGTGAACTGTCATCTGAGTGAGTTACCATCAAGGACAACACCTGTATCATAATGCCAACAGTTTATTCCATATTCATCACATCACAATTAAATCTTTAGTGAAACCTCATATATTAATAATGCCCTTAGTTTATAAACAAACATCAATCTTGTAGGAAGGAATAAAAAAAAGTTGTGAAAGGAAAGGAGTAAAAGACTTACGAAGTTGAACCAATGAAATCAACTTGTAAAACTAGAAATGCACTAGTATAGGCAACGTGCTTGTACAGATCTTGTAGAAATGAAATCAAGCATTACAAAAGAAATCTTATGGAAATTGAAATCAAATACTTCTAAGCCTGCACACCATGGATTCGTAACACAATAACTATAAATGAAATCAAATCTGTAACTTGTGAGGTAAAATCAAAGTAAATAACAAATTCACGCCTTCACTTTAAATTAAACTAACACACCTTTAAAGAAAGGGAGAACGAGATGGGTTGGTAGGGCCTTGGTCAACCAGCTTGTTTCCATGTTACGAAATCGAGAAATGTAGTCATTCAAAGATTCATCACAATGCAAATGGAAATGAAACTGTGTACTAGTGCATTCCTTTATATTAGTTTTAGAAAAAATACATCTTGAATCTACGATCCATCGCAAAGAGGTGATACTCCAAAATAATTACAATCTCTTAGAAAAATTTTACCATAGCATCACTCCTTAATTCCTATCATAGTTTACATTATATATAATCCTTCAGGCCTACGACCATAATGAAATCATAACAGTAGTCTTAACTAATCATTTCAGTTGTTTACAAAATACTAATCTAAGATATTTGGCCGAGGTCTTGATCTTCAATCCGCTAATTTCTCTCCCGCTCTGAGCCCAACTTGAGGTCACATGATCCTTAGATATGCATCGATTGGTGAGCTATCACGAGAGTGTAGGAATCTTCCAGCTGGTGCAGGAATATTACTTGCACTCGACCATTCTATCACAACGATTAATAAATTTGTTTATCAAAAACTTTAAGAAAGACAAATATTATTTGCAAGGATAATTAAAGGTGTAAAATCTGTAAATAATTAATTAAGTCCATGACAAGCATTTAAAAATGAAAATACAAAGAGGGTGTAGGAATGTTCATGATTTCATAGAAAGGTATAGGAATGATTAGTTTCTTAGGTTAAAACAGAGGTTTAGGTCATGTGTCTAGAGTAGGATAGAGGTTAAAGAAATAGGACAATTTAGCCTACCAACAATTACATTTAGTTACAACAAGTATGGTCCATAGTAGTGATGTGGCCGAGACAATGCATGACACAACTTGACATGACATTGTTGACATGTAATGGATGACTATGGTGTCCTTGTTGGGCCACTATACTATGGTATCGGGTCTTGGGAGGACAGTTTTGCACAATTTTCCTGAGCAAGGCTGTTAGACTGCTCTGTACATTTCTAGAGAGAAGTGTGTGGTGTCTATGTCGAGCTACTATGTTGTGGTATGGAGTCCTAGGAGGAGATTTATGGAGTCTTGGAAGCACTTGATAAGAAAATGTCCCCCATGGGCATGTAAAGGTGGTTTTGTCTTGATCCTCAGGTGCGATATGTATTTGGTGGTAACCGCTAAAGCCATCTAAAAAACAAAAGTACTTTTAATGGCAAGGGTATCAAACACCTTATCAATGAAAGGAAGGGCAAAATAATCCTTGAGAGTGGCTTTGTTCAGGTCTCTATAATCAATGCAAATGTGCCATATCCCATATTTCTTCGGGACCAACACCAATGGAGAGACCCACTGGCTATCAGAAATAGGATAAATAAAATCAACATCAAAGAGTTTTTGTAATTCTTCCTTCACAACATCTCTTAGATCTGGGTTCATATTCCTTTGGGGTGTCAAACAAGTTGGGCTCCTTCCTGAATATAAATGTGGTTAGTATAGGTTTCAGGAGGGATGCCTTTCATGTCTTCATAGCCCCATCCAAAGGCATAAAGATGGTCTCGCAACAAAATAACAAGCAGCTCTTGTTGAGAGGAATCCAGGTCTAAACTGATTTGTAAAGATTTTCTTAGACTAATTTTAACAAGAGTGGTTTCAGGTTCAAGAGTGCAAAGAGGTGCTACTAGAGACGACGGTGAGGAAGGTTGGGGATCATGAATTTCCTGAAAATATAGACTAAATATCTGACACAATGATTCAAAATTTGGCATAGTGTCTAGATCATTCAGGAAGTCTCTTGTCTCACCCTCATGAGTTGACTCAATATGATCATGTATCATGGAAATTGACCAAGTCTCTTCATCATTGCTGTAATCTAGCCATAAGGTATCTCAAAGCTCTTAGATAGATCTAGTAGGTGGATATAAGGTGACTTTCTTCCTAGAGTCCCCATATGAAATGTACATGTTACTAGATCAGCATCCAATGTAAGCATCAATCGTAGCAAGCCATGGTCATCACAAGATCAATGGATGTCCTCCCGCAGGATTCTTTAGTTGAAGCAGATTGAATTTTGTGAGATATTCCGAAGAGTCTATCAAAACAACCACATCATCCAACACTCCTTCTGGCTTGATCTTAGATCTATCTGCCAATTCAAGCAGAGTGGGAGTAGGATGAATATGGACCAACCGAAGATGATCCATGGTTTTCTTGGTCATAACATTAATGGCTACCCCTAGGTCTATAAGAACATTGGAGACAAGGACATCACCTATCTGAAAGAGACAAAAAGGTTTCCAGGGTCGGTGTATTTTTCCATTTGCACACACCCTCTCATCAACTCTGCTGCTCTTCTAAAAAATTAAATAGTTTGGGGTTCTACTCTTTTCCTTCCTTGCTTCTTCAGACAGAGTTCCCTAATGATTTTTGTACAGATGGGGATCTCTTTGATAGCTTGGAGAAAAGGGACCTTTATAAAAATATTCTTAAGCTCAAAAGACAGAATAGACTCGGGAATGGGGTCATTCTTTTCCATAAGTAGCCTCTATGGATAGGGAGGTCAGTTTGGAGAAGATGGTAAAGGCTCAAAAGATACGGGGATAGGTTAAATGGTGACATTTTTCCAGAATGGCTAGAGTTTCCTCCTTGCCTTTCTCTTCAATAATCACCATTGGTTGTTTTTATTTTTCTGATGTTACTAACTTCCCCGATCTCAGTTGGAGGTCATTGACCCCAACTAGCATGGACTGATAACTAGGTGGAAAAATTGGGTTCATGGAATGGATCATTTATACCACTTTGTTATTGGGATTTGGTATGGGTTGAGCAGGAATTTGAGGTGGTCGAAAAGGTGGAGGTAAAGGTAATGGTGGCATAGGCTGACTTAACTGGGGCAATGATGGTTGTGGCATTCGGTAACATGCATATGTAAGAGGATATGATTGCATAGGTACATGATAGGAATGATGTGAATGGTTTGGCCCTCTCCAACCTTGTTGCCAAGATTGGGAGAGTTGTCCATACTGACAGCGGTTCCCATGCTGCCAATGTTGAGAGTGATTAGTGTTAGGATAGGAATATGGATGTGCATTATAACTAAACAAATGTGGTTGAAGTTAAAGAGACATACCTGGACATACCTGAGGCCAATTTCTCCATACTACCATAGTATGCAATGACTCAAGTTCAGGCTTCCCTCCCTCGAATACTGCTTTCAATCTAGGTATGGAGGGGAATTTTTCAGTGGCATCATTATCTGCACAAATTACACATTTATTAGTTCCTTTAATATCATCAGGACATTCTTTCAAAGGATACTTTTTCCTACATTTTGGACAAAAATAGACAATGAATCTTGTTACTTTTCAAGTTTTTGCTGAAATTTCAAGGAATCTATTTGTTTGCTAACAATATTCATTATTTCAATTTTCATATTGTCCATTTTATTCTCCAAAGCAATAATCATCGCATCAGTAGATCCAAGTTTGTTGTTTCTACTTTGGATTCCTTTACCGGATCTAGATTGGTTCCTTGATAATTTCCTGCACAGGTCACAAATTTGATCAAAAGGTTTTTAGCAATATCATCTTGTCCTAACAAATTTAACTTATTCCTAGCATTGTCAGAAAGCCCACGTAAGAACAAGGTTCTAATGGTACTTAGATCAAATTTATGCTTCAGCCTTTAGAGGATATACAAAAACCTTTCCAAATAGTCCTCCAAGGTCTCATCATCACCTTGCACAATGATGAAGATCTCGTCTTGCATCTCTCTAGTTTTAGAATATTCCTGATATTTTAACAAAAATACTCTCTTCATTTGCTCCCAGGAATCTATAGTGTTTCCTCCTAATCCCATGAGCCAACGTAGTGTTGCGTCCTTGAGAGTTGCAGGAAACAACTTTAACTTCTGAGCATCTGATGAGTAAGCATAGCTTCTACATAAGATATCAAACTCAAATAGAAAAGAATCTGGGTGCTCGTGTACCTCACCATGGAAATGAGGAAGAGCCAAATGAGGGATATTCTTCATTTTCACAATTATATCCGGATCCATGATTGGAAATCCAAAGGTGGATTGTTCCTTATTTACCTGATTTTTGTCGGTTCCCTTAGCATGATCTTCGTGTTCTACCATTTTAGTACCTCCAAATAAACCACTCTCAACAGCATGAGAAGGCTGACTATGGGTAAAATCAGTTTGAAGACCGACAATCTCCTCCTTCCCCTTACCGTGTTGTATCACACCTAAACTACTATTTCCATAATCTAAGTGGACAGTTCCTATGTGGTTGGTTTGCATTTGTTTGGACTTTCTACCTGCAAGAGAAGGCGCAATATGAGAAAAAGTTTTATCTTTATCAGTGTTTCCTCGGCCCTTATTGGGCTTCAGATCCCTACCCTTTTTAGGCATTCATCTCAAAAAATGACAAAATAAAAACTCAATAAAATGTTGCAATTAAAATAAGAAATCAACTCTCATAAAATCATTGAAACAATAGAAGCACACTCCAGAAAAAATAATAGAAAACTTACCCCTATAGCTAGAAAATTAATGGAAAATTCTTACCAATTTCAAATCACCTCCCCTGCAATGATGCCAAAATGTTGGGTGCAAGAATTGCAATTCAGCATACCCCTTCAACAGTTAATTGTCAACTCGGGGGTTTCGTAAACTTAGAGGCGAAGAAAAGGAAATGCCATAAATGATACGAGATTTTCCTGATTCTATTCCTACTTCTTAAATCATAAATTTAAAGAATCGAAATAAATATTATGATCAAGCAGCAATTGATACTCAAAGAAAGTTTGGTGCTGGAATGAATGAAAAGTACTTTTACAGAAACTAAAATGGATTCTCAATTCATTGTGATCAATCTTAACTAATGAAATTACCCTTTATATTTACCTTCAGTGAGACAGTGTGATAAATAATTTATTCAGTGTATCTGTCTTCTTTAAAGATATTCTTTCCTGCACTAAACTGTTATTCCAGTACAACAACAACATTCCTGTACCAAAACGGTGTATTTACACTGCAATGAGGTTTATATAGCAGAAGGATGTTTTGTACTTGTACTGAAGTTTTGACTTTCATGTAGGAGTCCTAAGTCTCCGAGTTAGAACACTCTGATCATGTACTAGATTCGAGGTTCCTGCACCAGATAATCAATATTTCTGCACTTGGTTTCTAAATTAATTTTGAAAAATAAAAAGTGTGTTAAGTGAAATAGAGTGCAAAGCATACAAAATTTGAAAGTAAATTCTCACAAGCAGAAAGATGCTTCAACCAAACTTGCATTATAGACAGGAAATGATTTTCAAAAGTTAATTAAACCTTTCTTTAAAATAGAAAACTCTTCTATATAATTACGGAAATTATCTGGTTGTGTAAACAGCCTTTTCCTGAGATAGTGTTCATTGCAAGCACATACCTATAAGTTACTACAACATTTATTCCATATTCATCACATCACAATTAAATATTTAGTGAAACCTCATATATTAATAATGCCCTTAGTTTATAAACAAACATCAATCTTGCAGGAAGGAATAAAAAGCTTTTGTGAAAGGAAAGGAGTAAAAGACTTACGAAGCTGAACCAATGAAATCAACTTGCAGAACTAGAAATGCACCAGTATAGGCAACGTGATTTTACCAATCTTGTAGAAATGAAATCAAGCATTACAAAAGAAAGCTTATGGAAATTGAAATTAAATACTTCTAGGCCTAAACACCACGGATCCATAACACAATAACTATAAATCAAATCAAATCTGTAACTAGTGAGGTAAAATCAAAGTAAATAACAAATATGCTTGCACTTTAAATTAAATTAACACACCTTTAAAGAAAGGGAGAACGAGATGGGTTGGTCTGGCCCTAGTCAACTAGTTTATTTCCCCGTTACGAAATCAAGAAATGTAGTCAGTCAAAGATTCATCACAATGCAAATGGAAAATGAAACTGTGTACTGGTACATTCCTTTATATTAGTTTCAGAAAAAATACATCTTGAATCTATGATCCATCCCAGAGAGGCGATACTCCAAAATAATTACAATCTCTTAGCAAAATTTTACCATGGCATCGCTCCTTAATTCCTATCATAGTTTTACATTATATACAATGCTTCAGGCCTACGGCCGTAACGAAATCATAACTATAGTCTTAACTAATCATTTCATTTGTTTACAAAGTACTAATCTAAGATATTTGGCCGAGGTCCTGATGTTCAATCCGCTGATTCTCTCCCGCTCTAAGCCCAACTCGAGGTCAATTGATCCTTTAGTAAAGATACACGTCAGTTGGTGAGCTATCACGGGAGTACAGGAATCGGCCAACTCATGTAGGAATCCTATCTTCACTCGACCATTCTATCCAAATGATTAATAAATTTCTTTATCAAATACTTTAGGAAAGACAAATATTAATTGCAAGGATAATTAAGGTATAAAATCCATAAATAATTAATTAAGTTCATGACAAGCATTCAAATATGAAAATACAAAGAGGGTGTAGATTGTGCATGATTTCAAAGAAAGGTACATGAATGATTAGGTTATTAGGTTAAAACAAAGGTTTAGATCATGTGTCTAAAGTAGGATAGAGGTTAAAAAAATAGGACAATTTAGCCTACCAACAATTACATTTGGTTACAACAAGTATAGTCCATAGTAGTGATGTGGCTGAGACAACTCATGACACAACTTGACATGACACTGCTGGCATGTAATGGATGACTATGGTGTCCTTGTTGGGCTACTATGTTGTGGTATGAGGTCCTGGGAGGATAGTTCTGCACAATGTTCCTGAGAAAGGCTGTCAGACTGCTCTGTGCATTTCTAGAGAGAAGTGTGTGGTGTCTGTGTCAGGCTACTATGTTGTGGTATGGAGTCCTGGGAGGACATTTCTATGCAATTTTCCTAAGCGAGGTTGTTGGACTCCTCTATGCATTTCTGGAGAGCAGTGTTGGCTACCAGATTGCTCTGCACATTTCTAGAGAGTAGTGTTGGTTGGGTAGCTGAAGGACAACACTGTGCAGATTCTAGAGACAGTGAGTTTTTGCTAAGGGAAGCACACTGGAGGAGACCATTGCACAGATTTGGGTGCCAAGGGGGGCTTGGGTTCCTACGTAGTGCGTAGTTCCAGTAGGCAAGGAAATAAACTTGAGGGTTGCAAATGAAAAACATGTAGTTCCAGAAATCTAGATGAGGCTAGGTTGCTCGGGAAACTGGCTAAGTGTGAGATCAGCAAAACTAATGTAAATAGTGATGATCACACACTAGAACACCTAGTGATACAACATAGATCATCCAGAACATATAAAACATACTTTTCTTGATGCAACGACCTTCATGACAAGAGTGTGTGAAGTGAGTGTGAAACATGTCTATGCAATGAGAACAACTCATACACACAAATATTTCCCCTTGCAATAGAACAAACTTCCCTTTGCATGAAAAATGATAATCCCCATGCCCAAATATGACACATGTTGAATAAATATGGGAACGCGGAAAACTCTTCAGATCAAGGAGGGGGCTTGATATCATTAGCTTACCAATAAGTGACCAAGGAATGATCAATCACAAGATCCACAATAGGCTCTGAAGTTTGGATGCAAGCCAAAATTTTGGAGGGTGTTGCAGCCACTACAATAGATAGCAAAGGGCTGAAGTTTGTGTGGCATCTTCTTGTTGGAAATGTATTCACTACTAGGGGGGGCATCAGTAGTAATGGGCTTTATATCAAATTTTAAAAATTTTACGACAACATCAAATATCCATACACATCCACCATATTAGTCTATTAAAATAGGAAAGCAACAGTAACTCATAAAATAATAAACATGAGAAACATCAACACAAGCATGCACACAAAAGAACACAAGTGTTTCTAGTGGAAACCCTTTCATGAGAAAACTACCTTGTTGTTGTTGCACTTATCAATTCTTATATTAATATGTTGATTTTTTTTTACATGGATTTTCTTACACCCTTAAGACGGAAGACTAGACTTCCTTCATAGTATGCTGACACCTATAATACATGAAATATGTTTCTCTCTTGGAACTATGGACTACCATCTGCTAGAAGCTCCCATGACCGACGATCCATGCCCAACTCCCATTAGAATATCCAATTCCTATTGGATAATGAAATCTCTTCCTTCTACTAAATTCTCCAAATCATTGCCTATTATGAAGCCTCAACAACTTCAATTCCTCCATGTGAACCACGTTTCATAAATGTTTCATTCTGGGTTCTCAATTCGCTCAAAATGAACAACCTATTGAAGCCTCAAAAATCGTTGCTACAACATGGGGGAAAACCACTCGGTCCAGACCTTGGTTGGAAGCTCCTTTTCCGTTTGGTGTAGTGGCTCCGACTAGGGATAATGGGACTAGTTTCCCAAAAAGAGATTTTGGTAGTGTTTATGGGGTGATATATGATGTAATGGGGGAATGAATTAGCTAAGTGTAATTTAATCTAAACTATTAATCACATGCATATATCCTAGTTTTAAACACTATCTAACTATAACTATACCAGGGAATAAAAGAAAAATATGTGATCTACAATAATGTCCTATAGAAATTGGTAAGAAAAATCATCCAGCTGCAATAAGAACTGAAATCATTTAACAATAATCGTTTTGGATAAATAGTTAGCCAAAATGATTGTGAGAGATATATCACATATAGAATTTCTCATGTATTCAGCAGGAAATTAAAGCCAACACCATACAAAAGTGCAGTAATGCTAACCAAAATTCAAGTTTCATACATAAAGCAATTGAAGAAAAAGTTATTGCCTAACACATAAATAAAACAAAATCACAAGATAAAAGTACCATTTGTAATAAGTTTTTCTCATGTGTTTCAGCAATATCAATCTAATTCCAACAAATCCAACATCATCTAAGAGTGCAAAAGTGAAATTTCATTAGAACATGCCAGATATAAAAGAAAACAGATCTTGTTCCATTAATTCCACTAAAACCTCCTCAAAGGTACAAAAGTGCATGTTTTGAAGAATGTTTCTGATAAAATTTCTGGACCCCTCTCTAAATGCATGAGAGGGGTTTAAATACTAAAACTATAGGTCCTAAAATAGATTATTACAAAAATAGCTGAGGAGGTTTAAATGACCTTCCTCAGATCATGCGAAATGAAACTAAAATGGAAATAAAGCAAGTTGACTAACTCCTTTGCATTTGATCCTTAAGATCGCAAATATTCGTCATTGGTTTGAGCTATGTCGATTGGCCGATCACAGATTTCAATTGTCCTGTGAATACGACATCCATCAGTGTTGGCACCATTTTCTATGTGGAAGTGGTTAGGCAACACAAGGTCATCCACTGGCTATATGACTTGACTAAGAATTGTCGTATGCTTCACAGTTCAGCTTGCTCGTTTGTCTGATCACTTCCTCCCTTTCCTTTACTGCTTGTCTCCATTGCTGCTCTAGTTGATTGGCGTTTGGAAGAAATCATGGTATAGATTCTATAACGAGGTTAGTACCATGTAGATTTTCTTTAATGGCTTCAATGGTGTTGTTTGTTGCTGCTACCACGACCGTTGTTGCCCTTTCTACTTGCTTGAGATGAGAATCCCAGTCTGCAAATAGAATTTCTTTATGTGATTCCTCCAGTTTTGGCAAATCAGCCTTTCTCCCATCTTCTGATTCTTGCCAAGTGATAAAGTTAGAAATCATTTTATGGATTTCATCATACTCAAGCCTCATGATGACAACTTGGCTTGTTATCTTATCACTGATCTCGCAATAAGGATTTAGTTCCAAGATTTCCTAGCACTTAAGTTCCTTTTGCTGCATTAGTTAGGCATTAAGGCTAAGTGCTTCTTTTACGAACTGATCGATTTGTGGACTATCTTTATACTTCTCTGTCATAGCTTGAATCCGTGCATCCTTTTCTTCTAGGCTGACATGATGTTTTATTTGCATCTGTTCAAACTCCTGCTATAGTTTGGCAATTTGTAACTCTTCTTGTTGGTTAGATTTTTCTGGCTATAATTGTTGTTACAACAGCAAGATATCTTGTTCCTTTTCTCTTAGCAGCACTTGAACCTTTGTTGCTTTATCAATAATTGTCATAGCATAGGCTCCCATAAATTGTGACAGTCTCGTAAGATTCTTAGATGAGTCCATGGGCGAATCTTTCCAAACAATATCCATTGGTTCATTGTTGGGAGTGGTAACAGTTGTAGCATCCAAATTTATTTTCTTCCTCTTCCTTTTGATGACAACTTTATGGGTAGGGCTATAAAACACATCTAAGAGAGGAATTTTCTCAATTCTTAAAACAATTTTAGAAGTGGGGGTGGCAGGAATGAGCTCTACATCTTGAGTACTTATAGTTTTCTCCACTGTAACTTCTTGAGTTGATCTGTACTGTGGATTTTTTACTTCAGATGTTTGTTCTTTTGTATGGAGCTTTTCATTAAAATACTCCCATTATTTTTCTAAATCAACAACTTGAGGTTTTTCTGACTAGGTGGAGGTAGAGTGAATTTAAGTCTGTTTCTTCACCAAAGTTTGCTCGGATGCTTTCTCTATAGTTCTAGTTGTGTCCCTTTTTTACTCTTTGTTTTTACTACCCCCATTCTGGGACTGTTTCTCTGAGTGCTTTGATTCATTGGTAGACTTTTCCTGGGACTTTGCTCCGAAGTTATATTTAGAAATTTCTCTGGAGCTTTCCTCTAAGCTTATACTGGGAGTTGTCTCCTTATTGGTTCAATCTGTAGTAGGTCCAATAGGAATTGTAATAATATCCTCTCTCTATATTCATGGGAGGCCTTAATATCATCTAGGGAAAAAGTAGTGATGCCATATGCTTTACTTCTGAAAATGTCTCTTTTTGTAGGAAGAGGTCATCGAATGCATCTTCCTCATGGGTGAATATTTTCACTTTCACCATAGTAGTGAAGTATTTGGCGGTTCAATTTGGGTAATATTGTCTTCCTGGGAATGTAGCCAATTTCATATATTTCATAATCTTTGCTTCCTTGCATGCATGTCCAAAATCGTGTAGTGCAAATGCACCACATTGCCAAATGGCCTTCTTTTGTTTCTTCAATCCTTTTCTCAACCCACCTTCTCCTAATGTTTGGTAGGCTATCTCCCTAGCCATTAACTTATAGGTGACATAGTATGGGAGGACATGCAGTGAAGCAATGCTCCCAAATAATATAATATCTGTAAATGTCTCCTCCCCAAACCATCTGGCTATAGGTAGGATATCTATTTCATCTTCTCTAGAAAATCTAGGGGCATTCCTATTGTAGACCTGTTTATGAATAGGCAGCATAACACCTTGACAAATTCTATAAAAATGGGGGTGAAACTAAGACTCCCACATATTCTTATGATATATATGAATGGGAAGCGGGTCTTTCACAGTCCACTTCCATCCCATGATAGGAAATTTGGGTTCAAAACAGATAGCATTCATTATATAGGCACTCATGAAAAATGGAGGGTAAACCCTAAAAGAGATACTCCTCTTTCTCCTATACTCTATTATGGCTTTCGCTAAATTATGAGACAAAATTTGGGCCCAATTCATTATTGTTGCGTTTATGGCTACATCTATTAATGGCAACCATTTTGGGCAAATTTTGGTACTATTGGGCTTGCCAAACATTCTACATAGCATGGCTACTGCAAAACTATGAGGGGCAGATATAGATGTTGTAGAATACATACCTGTTTTATCCTTTTTGATCTTGCCTTCATTTTGTGTCCAGGTTTGTGTAACGTCTGATGGGCCTTCATTCTCCTTAGATAATTTCTCGAGGAACTGTTTGTTGTAGAACATCTGTGGCTCTAGGAGATTGTACATAAGCGTAGGTTCTCTAGTGAAAAAGACCCCATAACCTCTTGCCTGTTATTATTAAATTCTTTGTTTGAGACATCCACCTGATCACTTATACACTTGATAATATCTATATACAGATTGTCTTTGGTCTTGTGGTTATGCGGTGCAAAAATGAGCACGTTGTCTCAAAGATGGAGGCGTCTGAGGAAGCATGACCATCGATTGTGGCCTTTGTTACCAAAGGTCTTGGTTGCTCTTCTTCTAATAAATCATACATGGTTTCCCACGTAGAGGTTCCTCCATCTCTATTGCATGTAGTATCAAAGAATAAAGGAGTCATTTCTAATTTCTCAGATGCGGCTACCTTGCCCCTCTTTACCATTGCTCCCAATGACTCTTTCTGTGGATTTTTCCTGAAAATGGAGCAAAAAAGAAGCTATGAGATATATAAAGATAAAAATGAACATAAGAATGAATAGTGCAGATAACTTTGAAAAGGTGAAAAGAAAGGAGTTTTTATTTGAACGCAGGTGAGAAGATATCGTATCACGTTGAACTGTCTTTCAAACATAAATGCTATTAACACTTACTAAGTGCCCACTAATGGTTCCTTATCCCTAGCTTTATTGCTCATTAATGCTCTACATTGTAAGTCAGGGAAGAAACCTTTTAGGGTGGCGAGCCTTTAAACTGAAAAAATGTCAATTTTGCGGTTGCAATGCAATATCGCAAATCGCATTATTGCATTGTGATTATGCGCTTTCTCTAACATTTCTTTAGTTTCTACGGGATGCAAAATGTGGGACGCTCATTATTTTTTTTCAAAGCATAGCTTATTTGTTAGGATTTTCTATGTAAATCCCTTTTTCCTTAAGCAGCGGACTTGAGTGCTTGTTTATAACATATTTCGGAATCGAGTCCGGGTCTTCAATTGCATTTCACAACCTCGCATGATGATAAGGTTTTGGGCTCTTCTTAAGTGTTCTTAATGCGATGCGATAAGGGATATTGCATCATCGCAATCTCACATATCACATGGTTTAAGATACTGTGTTAAGGGCAGCCCTTAGAAATGCTTTAGAACTTAGTTCATATGGGAAACCTAATAGTTTCAATGTTTTAGCGCGGTGTTCTATTTTGATCATTTTTCACTAGTTTTGGTGGATATCAAGGCTTTTGACATGCTTGATCGTGTGATATGTGAGAAGACGAACATTTGCTAGCTTTTTCAAAAGGATTTATCTTGATATCTTGCTTTATTCCAAAAATTAACAAGAAAATGCCTAAATGCTAAACATATTTTTGGAAGGATTTTTTAAAGGGTCCCCATTTATTAATATAATATTGGCTATCACTATTAATAAATGAGGGGTTGTTGAATAGCACAACAATTGGTGATTCACTTGGAAGAACCAGTTATCTCTAACAATTTTTTGAAATTTCTAAAAACTTCCAAAATAAAGGTAACTTTATAAAATAAAAAATACATGAAAATTATAAGATAATAAATATTTCTCTGAATAATAAAACAACATTTACCTAACTATCATCCTTTTGATCATCCTCTTCAATACTAAAGTTTCTTTGTTTACATCAGTCATTACCTGGTTTTAAAGATAAAAATAGGGGGACTCTCACAAATCAGCTTTTTGGTATACTCAATTGCCATAGGTAGAGCCTTTGCTGCCAACAGGCATCCATAGCCTCAACAGGGTTACCTTTTAACTAGCAATGATTCAGTATCCCATCTAGATCATAATATAATCCTTAAAGATAAGTTCAGATTTATATACTTGTTTTTCTAAATAATTTTCTTTTCTTTAAAGTTCTCATTTTACTCCTCAAAGACCATTGTCTTGGTTTGGTGATAGAAATTGACAATGCCATTCACTGGTTGTAACTTGGCTAAACAAGTTGGCTCTTGATGAGACCCCTTGTCTCTTAATTGATGAAATCTCAATCCATTACCCTAATTAATATCCAGTATTGGTAATGTTAGCTAGTTATTTTCCTATGATCATGGTAAGCCAGCTCTTGATGAGACCTCTTATCCTTTAAGTTTCAGCATATTTTAGAATTACACTCTGAGGATGAAAGCTTACTAGATGGGGAAAATAATTTACTTCTTAAGAGTTTTTGGATGACAATTGTAGAGTTGAAGATGCTTTTCTGTAGAGAGACTTTGCTTTGTTGAAGATACTTGTCTTGACTGATGGTAGAGCACAGGTTTCTTTATAAAGTCGAGGTTTAGCAGAAGACAAATAATTGCGGCAGAAAATAAGAAATTTCAGAGCAATAAAACTTAACCCATGTTTGAAATGTGAAAATAGTATTCTTAACCATCTTTACTTCTACAAGCGAAAAGTTAAAATATAAAAGAGACTATTATTTGTAAAGCCAAAAGTAAATGCTACTCAACTTTTATTTTTCCTAAAAAGAAAAGGCAATAATATGCAAGGAATAGAAGCGGTGATCTTCTATTAAGAATATTTCTTAAGGATCTATCCATTAACAGGTAGAGATTCTCTCTTTCCTCATAAATCTTGTAATAAAAAGGTTGATGGGCCTATGTGTTCCACAATTTGAAATAGGCCAAGCCACATTCATTGGAACTTGGTATGCGTACCTTTTTCCTCATGTGCTTTATCCCATTTCAATACCAGGTCTCTGAGCTGAAAGGATTTTGTACTTACAGAATTAGCATCAAAGGAATCTTTCAAAAATTGTTGATGATGTGCATTTGTAATTTTCGCCTTTTCCCTTTCTTCTTCGAGCTTAAGGATTTGTAATTGTCTCACTTACATAGAAGAGGAAGGAGTTTCTTCAATAAATTGCACTAGGGCTAGCGAGGGAATAGCTACATTTGTTGGAAGGAAAACTTCTTTCCCATAGACCAAATTAAAAGAAGAAGTGCTTATTGAGGCATTTTGTGTTATTCAATCTGCCCATAGAGAAAATATTAGAGACTTATGCCATTTTTTTTTATTTTGATCAATGGTTCGTTTAATAATTCTTATGAGATTTTCATTTGTAGATTCGACTAAGCCATTTCCTTGAGGATAATAGTTATCATAATAATTAATTTTAAAACCTCTTTTAAGAGGAAATTCTGTCATAACATTGCTTAAAAGATAATATACATTATCAAGCATAAGGGCAGATGGCAGACCAGATCCAGTAATAATAAAATGATCAATGAATTCAATGATGTTCTCAGAATTGGCTACCTTAAGCGGAATTGCTTCCACCCATTTTGTGAAGTAATCAGTTGCTGTAAGAATGTATCTATGTTTCTTAGAGGAGTGAGGAATGATATCACCTATTATGTCCAGTCCCCATTGTTCAATTGGATGTTCAGTGTTGACTGGTTGCAATGGTAATGCAGGTATCCTCTGTCTGCCAGCAGCTGTTCGACAAACTTTACATTTCCTTACATAATTGTGTGCATCCTTGAATAAGGTTGGCTAATACTAGCCAACATGTAGGATTTTATGTGTGGTTGTATCCCCTCCAAAATGTCCACCAGATGGCCCATCATGGAGTTCTTGCAAAACCTTTTCCACCTCAATTTTTTCAAGACATCTAACCTAAACAGAATCTTAATTTATTCTAAATAACACATTATTGATGATTTGGTATTGTCTAGCTTTTAGCCTCAAAGCCCTTTTTCTTTGGTAATTTAGTTGTGGAGGGGCATACCCATTTCTTAAATAAAAAATGATATCAGCATATCTGGATTCAATCTCATTAAGGCTTACCTCGTATACTTGTATATCATTACCTGAATTTGTAGTGCTGGTAAGTTGGATCCCCCTACTAACATTCTACAAAAACCTTGACCTTTTACAATTTTAGCTGATTTGATTTCAATGTCATATTCTTGCAGTGTTGTTACCCAATTTGCTCTCTTCTCACCTACATTCCTTTGTATTAACATATTTCTCACTGCTGAGAATGGTACTACTACCTTTGTGTGGGTTTTGAGGAGGAAGGGTCTGAAATGCTTTATGGATTTGAAAATAGCAAAGGCTTGTTTTTCAACATCTGAATAGTTCAATTCAGCCTCTTGTAAATTGGAGCTAAAGAAAGAAATTGGTTCTTCGGCTTTATCATCATTGACCTGTGTTAATACAGATGCATATGATTTCTCGAAAGAAAAAGTATATAAAATGAAATGATTAGAAAAATTTGGAGTTGCCAAAGAGGGAGCATTTATGATTGCTTGTTTAATAAAATCAAAGGTTTCATGCTCTGTGTGTCCCCATTTAAAAAGAGAATTTGTCTTAATCATGGATTGAAGAGGTAACACAATTCATGAAAAGTCAGGGACAAATCTTTTAACAAATTTTATTTACCCTAGGAAAGATTGCATAGACTTTTGTTATGAGGTAAAGGAATTTCAGAAATTTCCCTTATTTTGTCAGGGTCAATGTGAATTCCTTCTTTGGATACATTGAATCCAAAGAGTTTTCCTTCACTTAATGCAAAGAATGATTTATCGGGATTAAGAGAAATTTCGTATGTTTGACAATGTTCAAAGATTTGTTTTAAATATCTTAGATGACTACTGCGCTTTTTGGAGTATACAGTTATGTCATCTAAATAGATTACCACTGATTTGTTTACCAAACCTTTGAAAGCTATATCCATGGCTCTTTGAAACATTGTACCAGCATTGATTAATCCAAATGGCATCTTTTGATAAACATAGGTGCCCCATTTGGTTCAAAATGTAGTTTTTAGCCAGACATCTGGATGTACTAGAATCTCGTTATAACCTAAAAATTCATCCAAGAAAGGCATTAGTTCTGAGCCTGAAACTAATTACAATATTTGTTCCATAGGAGACAACAGAAATTTGTCCTTTTGACAAGATTTATTGAGATTGCGTAAGTCTATACATATTCGAATATCACCATTATTTTTTTTGACAGGGACAAGGTTGGAGACCCACCTGGAATGTCTGACTGGGAAAATAATCTTGGCTTTCAGTAGTTTATTCAATTCAAACTTAATCTGATTTTCTAAATTGGGATGAATCTTTCTCAATTTATGTTGCACAGGTTTTTCATTAGATGTCATGGGGATGGTATGTTGAATTATATAAGTGTCATATGTTTTAAGATCTTCATAGTTCCAAGCAAAGACATTCTTATATTTCTTCAATAATTGTACAAAGGTTGATTTTTCATCTGATGTAAGACCAAGACCTAGATTGATATTTTGAGGTTTAAGGTTAGTTCCAAGATTAACCAATTCAAACCTTAGAGTTGAACTATGAAGTTTTGAGTTGGTCGGCCTTTTGAATCTATCCTTAAGGTCATATAAGTCTTCCAGCTTAACAAAAGACTTAGGTATAGCATTCATTGTTGTGTCTTTTTTAAGCTGGCCATCATGTTGATCTTCATCAATTATCTAGTCATCATAAGAACCTTCTGATGTCAAAAAGCTTATGATATCTGGATTGTTATTAAAGACTCACCAATTGGTGACATTGTTGGGAATAGAAGGCCTAAAAAGTAATTCAATAGAAAAGCGATTAGTATTGTAATCTCCCTGGTGGAATGAGCTTGGAGGCCACATTAGCCAAAAGGTCGGCGCTTGCGTTTTGGAGTCTCGGCATAGGGGAAATATTAAACATTGTAAAGTGAGAAGTGAGGTCTTGGACTAATGATTGATAATGTTTCAAATGTCCAGAAAAACAGTGTATAGTATTTCTTACCTGTTTTATCACAATTTCTGAATCCCCAAACACTTGTAGGTGTTTGATATTAAGGTTGATGGCTTTATACAAACCTTGGACTAACACTTCATATTCAGCAGTGTTGTTTATGCAATCAAATTCAAGTCTGCATGCTAACATAGTTTTTCCCCTTCTGTGCTAACTAATATGCATCCTGCTCCTACTCCATCATTGGATTTAGATCCGTCAAAAATTAATTTCCAAAATAAATATCTAACTACAGGTTTATCTACAAATTTTATACACTTAAAATTATATGTTTGAGAAAAGTTTTCAACTTGTGACACAACAAAAGTTTCCAAGAAATGTGAAGTATTTGCATTGAAATTTCCTAGAAATGATTCGACTAAGTAGTTTCTGATGATATTGTTGCTATACGTGACTGGTTCATTCTCTCCTTCTAATTCTGTAACAATATACATTTTATGCTTTTCGCGATCAACCCTAATTTGATTTGGCTTGCCATTATTTGGAAGCTACATGTGAGACCAATCAGATGTGAAATAACCATGGAGTTTCTCTGACCAATCTCTACTAAGGATTAAGCCATAGAATTCGAGAATATCATCTACAAGAATGTTAATGACTTGACACACTTTAGTGTTCGATGAAATTATAATGGTAACTTGATTAAGTTCCCCTATTACTTCGACTTGGGATTGGTCTAACTACACAATGCACACAGTGGATTTTTGAGGCTGAACATTCAATTTATTGCAAACTGTTCTTGGTAAAATATTAGATGAAGCTCCAGAGTCAACTAAACAGTTTGTGTATATTTTTGTTGAAAATTTCGAAAGTCAACAAAAATGGAGGAGTATGGGATTTAGATCTTCCTCCGATTAGAGCAATATCAATAGGATCGATTCTATCTAGTGAAGTACTAGGGGTCCTTCCCATTTCTTGGGCAGCTTGTGAGGGTACAGCGATAGGAAGAGGCGAAGTAGGGACTGCTTTGAGTTCTTTGAGTAGTAGCTTTTGTTAATGTTTCAACTTGTTAAGCTCATGAAAGGTAATTTTTTCCCTAGTCTTTTTCATATCATCCATAATGTTGTATTCCATTTCATCAGATATTATCATGGTCTTGGGTGGAGGTCAATAATTTGATTGAAGAGGAGTGGTTTGGATAGATTTGGAGGGAGACTTCTTACCTGTTTTTTTGTCCTTAGGAGCTGGAGTTGATACCTTCTACTTTGGATTTGTTTGAGGTGAATCAACAGAGCCTCTACTTTGGGTTGCAACAGGCAAGGCTTCTTGTGTTTCTTCATTGGGAAGGATAAAATACCACATCCCTTGTAACTCTACCACTTCCTCATCATCTGTTTTTTCTTCAGTTGTTGAGGCTTCATCTTCCTCTCCATCTGATTTAGCATTCAATATAGCATTTGGAGGCTTAGGATCAACAGGGGAATTCCTTTTATTTGTTCTAAAAGATTTTTTTGAGGAAGTCTCTACTACTTGTTTCTTGATATCAACCATTTCATTAGACATGGTTTTGAGGACTTTTTGTAAACCTTGAAGATAAAAAGGATCTTTAGGTGATTTTTTCTTGGATTCATCCCTAAAATTCACTTTCTTGGATTTTCATTCTTCTAAAGCATTTTTCTTATCTAAGGCTAGAATTTGTTTTTCTACCACTATTTCTTCTTTCATGTTTTCTACCAAAGTTGGTTTGGCATCCCTATCAACGAAAATAGTTGTGTTCGAAGGGAGAGAATAAATGTACCACTTATTTTGGACTTCATTGCTGGGCTTGGATGCCGCTGGTATTTTATTCAATAATTTATTAAAGCGATAATTGACGTCTTCAATTGGTACCTTAGGTTCGGCTTTCAAATTGGAGAGATCATTGATTAGGTTAGTCATGGATCTTTCATCTCCAAATTTGGTTAGGAACTGCTCTTCAAAGGCATCCCAACTATTTATAGAACCTGATGGTAATGATAAGTACCATGATCCCATTGATCCTTGTAAAGTATAAGGAAATAATAATACAACTGCATCTTCTTCTATTACTACATTTAGATTAATAGACAACATAAAATTGTTGATGTGTTACTTAGCTAGTAGGCAATTATCCTGCCATTCTTACAACTCCTTGATTTGTCCATGGCCTTGGAGGATTTTGAGCCATTGTTGATGTATGTGTAGAAGAAATTTTCTAGTGTTTGAAGGTGATTGGGTAGAGGAGGGTTGAGTTCCAGTACCTGTGTAAATCACGATCTAGAGTTGTGAGGTGGGTGATTGATCTTATGATGAAATGGATCAAATGAATGAAAATGATTGAGTTGATGATGAGAAAAACTCACTATGAGATTCAGATGGTGTCTTCTTAGCCCTCTTACGGCTTGGTAGAGGGAATTCGAATGGGGGAATCCCAAACTTTTCACTTTGTGCTCTAGTTAACCGTTGAGATGAGGCAAACTTAGAAGTAACAATATCTTGGGATAACTCATATTCTTCTTGAGATATCGAAATCCCCTGTAACTTATGAATCAGATATTGGACTTCAAGGGTTTCTATAGAAGAAGAATGATTTGGTTTCTATGGAATTTCAGTAGTGGGTTCTAAGGGTCTGTTTACAACTTCTTGCTTAGGATTTAGAGATTTGGAATGCAATCGAGAAGTTGGAGGTGAGGGTGAGGGAGTTTTACTCTTGGAATGGCCTGTTGGTTTGAATTTACTTGTCATTCACATTTAGGCCCTCCTTCTAGCATAAAAAGGTTTAAGCCTTGAAAATCATTGCTACAACATGGGGGAAAACCACTCAGTTTGGGCCTTGGTTGGCAACTCCTTTTCCGTTTGGTGTAGTGGCTCTGACTGGGGATAATGGTACCAGTTTCCCAAAAAGATATTTTAGTACTGTTGATAGGGTGATATATAATGTAACGGGGCAATGATTTAGCTAAGTGTAATCTAATCTAAAATATTAATCACATGCATATATCCTAGTTTTAAACACTATCTAACTATAACTATACTTGGGAATAAAAGAAGAATATGCAATCTACAATAATGTCCTATAGAAATTGGTAATAAAGATCATTCAACTGCAATAAGAAGTGGAATCATTTAACAATAATTGTTTTGGATAAATAGGTAGCCAAAACGATTGTGAGAGATATATCGCATATAGAATTGTTCATGTATTCGGCAAGAAATTAAAGCCAACACCATACAAAAGTGCAATAATGCTAACTGAAATTCAAACTTTCATACATAAAGCAATTGCAAAAGTGAAATTTCAGTAGAACGTGCCAGATATAAAAGAAAATAGATCTTGTTCAATTCATTCCACTAGAACCTCGTCAAAGGTACATAAGTGCATGTTTTGAAGAATTTTTCTGATAAACATTTTGGACCCCTCTCTAAATGAATGAGAGGGGTTTAAATGCTAAAACTATAGGTCCTAAAATAGATTATTAAAAAATAGCTGAGGAGGTTTAAATGACCTTCCTCAGATCATGAGAAATGAAAATAAAATAGAAATAAAACAAGGTGACTAATGCCTTTGCATTTGATCCTTAAGATCATAGATATCCATCATTGGTTTGAGTTGTGTCGGTTGGCCAATTGAAATTTTGAATTGTCCAGTAAATACGACATTCGTCAATTCTGGCACCATTTTTTGTGTGGAAGTGGCTAGACATCGCAGTTCATCCACTAACTATATGGATTGACTAAGAATTTCCAATATGCTTCCCAGTTCATCTTGCTCATTTGTCTAATCACTTCCTCCCTTTCCTTTGTTGCTTGTCTCCATTGTTTCTCCAGTTGATTGGCGTTTGGAAGAAATCCTGGTATAAATTCTGCAACCAGGTTGGTGCCATGTAGATTTTCATTAATGGCTTCAATGATTTTGTTTGTTACTATTGTCATGACTATTGTTTCCCTTTCTGCTTGCTTGAGCTGACAATCCCAGTCTACAAATAGAATTTCTTTATGTGATTCCTCCAGTTTTTGAAAATCAGCCTTTCTCCCATCTTCTGATTCTTTCCAAGTGATAAAGTCAGAAATCCTTTTATGGATTTCATCATACTCAAGCCTCATGTCGATGACTTGGCATGTTAGCTTATCACTGATCTCACAATAAGGATTTACTTGCGATATTTCTTGGCACAGAAGTTCCTTTTGTTGCATTAGTTGGGCGTTAAGGCCGAGTTCTTCTTTTACGAACTAATCAATTTGCGAAATATCTTTAAATTTATCTGTCATAGCTTGAATCTGCACATCCTTTTCTGTTAGGCTGGCTTGATGTTGTATTTTCATCTATTCAAACTCCTGTTGTAGTTTGGCAATTTGTAACTCTGCTTGTTCGTTAGATTTTTCTTGCTCTAATTGTTGTTCCAATAGAAGGATATTTTTTTCCTTTTCTCTTAGTATAATTTGAACCTATGTTGCTTTATCAATAGTTTCCATAGAATAGGCTCCTGCAAATTGCGACAATCTCGTAAGGTTCTTAGATGGGTCCATGGGCGAATCTTTCCAGACAATATCCATTGGTTCATTGTCAGTAGTGGTAACAGCTGCAACATCTAGATTTCTTTTCTTCCTCTTCCTTTTGATGACGGCTTTATGGGTAGGACTATAAAACACATCTAAGGGAGGAATTTCCTCAATTCTTAAAACAATTTCAGAAGTGGGGGTGGTAGGAATGAGCTCTACATCTTGAGTACTTACAGTTTTCTCTATTGTAACTTCTTGAGTTCATCTGTGCTATGGAGTTTGTACTTTAGATGTTTGTTCTTCTATATGGATCTTTTTATTAAGATTCTCCCATTCTTTTTCTCAATCAACAACTGGAGGTTTTTCCGACTGGGTGGAGGTAGAGTGAGTGTCAACTTGTTTATTCGACGGGGTTTTCTCGGCTACTTTCTCTGTAGTTCCAGTTGTGTCCCTTTCAGACTCTTCATTTTTACTACCCCCATTCTGAGACTGTTGCTCTGAGTGCTACGACTCATGGGTAGACTTTTCCTGGGACTTTGCTCTAGAGTAATCTTTATAATTTTCTCTGGAGCTTTCCTCTAAGCTAATACTGGGAGTTGGCTTCCTTATTGGTTCAATATGTAGCAGGTCCAATGGGACCTATAACAATATCCTCTCTATATATTCATGGAAGGCCTTAAGATCATCTGAGGAAAAAACTAGTGATGCCATATGTTTACTTCCGAAATTTTCTCTTTTTGTAGGAAGAAGTCATCGAATGCATCTTCCTCATGGGTTTATATTTTCACTTTCACCATAGTAGTGAAGTCTTTGGAGGTGCCATTTGGGTCATACTATCTTCCTGGCAATGTAGCCAATTTCAGAGATTTTATAATCTTCGCTTCCTTGCATGCATGTCCAAAATTTTGCAGTGCAAAAGCACCACATTGCAATGGAAATGTAGGCCAAATGGCCTTTTTCTATTCCTTCAATCCTTTGCTTAGCCCACCTTCTCCTAATGTTTGGTAAGCTATCTCCCTAGCCATTAACTTATTAGGGACATAGTATGGGAGGACATGTGGTGAAGCAATGCTCCTGAATACTCTGTTATATGTAAATGTCTCCTCCCCAAACCATCTAGCTACAGGTAGGATATCTATTTCAGCTTCTCTAGAAAATCTAGGGCATTCCTATTGTAGACCTGTTTATGAATAGGAAGCATAACACCTTGAAAAATTCTCTAAAAATGGGGGTAAAACTGAGACTCCCACATATTCTTATGATATATATGAATGGGAAGCGGGTCTTTCACAGTCCACTTCCATCCCATGATAGGAAATTTGGAACCAAAATAGATAGCGTCCATTATATAGGCACTCATGAAAAATGGAAGGTAAACCCTAGAAGAGATAGTCCTCTTTCTCTTATGCTCTATTATGGATTTCGCTAAATTATCAGACAAAATTTCGGCCCAATTCATTATTGTTGCATTTATGGTTGCATCTATTAATGGAAACCATTCTGGGGGAAATTTGGTACTCTCGGGCTTGTCGAACATTCTACATAGCATGGTTGCAACAAAACTATGAGGGGGAGATATAGATGTGGTAGAATACATGCCCATTTTATCCTTTTTGATCTTGCCTTCATTTTGTGTCCAGTTTCATGTAACGTCTATTGGGCCTTCATTCTCCTTAACAAATTTCTCAAGGAACTGTTTGTTGTAGAACATCTATGGCTCTAGCAGATTGTACATAAGGCATAGGTTGTCTGGTGAAAAAGATCCCATAACCTCCTGCCTACTATTCTTAAATTCTTTTTCTGAGACATCCACCTAATCAATTATCCACTTGATCATATCTGTATATGGACTTATATTTGGTCTTGCAGCTATGTAGTGCAGAAATAAGCACGTCATCTTGAAGATGGAGACATCTGAGGAAGCATGGCCATTGGTTGTGGTCTTTGTTACCAGAGGTCTTGGTTCCTCTTCTTCTAATAAATCATACATGGTTTCCCATGTAGAGGTTCCTCCATCTCTGCTGCATGTAGTATCACAAAATAAAGGTGTCATTTCTGATTTCTCAGACGCGGCTACCTTGCCCCTCTTTTGACTCTTTCTGCCAATTTTTCCTAAAAATGGAGCAAAACAGAAGCTATCAGATATACAAAGATAAGAATGAACATAAGAATGAATAATGCAGATAACTTTGAAAATGGGACAAGAAAGGAGTTTTTATTTGAATGCAGGTGAGAAGATATCTTATCATGTTGAATTGTCTTTCAAACATAAATGATATTAACCCTTACTAAGTACCCACTAATGGTTCCTTATCCCTAGATTTATTGCTCATTAATGTGCTGCATCGTAAGTCGAGGAAGAAACTTTTTAGGGTGGTGAGCCTTTAAACTGCGAAAATGTCGATTTTGCGATCACAAATCGTATTATCGCATTGTGATTATGCACTTTCTTTAACGTTTCTTTATTTTCTATGGGATGCAAAATGCGGGCCACCCATTATTGTTTTCAAAGCATAGCTTATTTGTTAGGATTTTCTATGTAAATCCCTTTTTCCTTAAGTAGCAGACTTTAGTGCTTTTTATAACATATTTCAGAATCAGGTCTCCGTCTTCAATTGCATTTTGCAATCTCGCATGATGATAAGGTTTCAGGCTCTTCTTAAGTGTTCTTAATGCAATGTGGTAAGGGAGATTACGTCATCGCAATCTTGCATATCGCATGTTTTAAGATACTTTATTAAGGTGTGCGCCTTGTAAGTGGTGATTTTTGATGGAGGCCTTATTTTAATAAGAAATTCTTTAGAACTTAGTTCATATGAGAAATCTAATAGTTTTGAGGTTTTAGCATGGTGTTCTCTTTTGATCGCTTTTCTCTAGTTTTGGTGGATAGCAAGGATTTTGACATGCTTGATCGTGAGATATGAGATAAGACGAACATTTGCTAGCTTTTTCAAAATGTTTTATCTTGATATCTTGCTTTATTCCAAAAATTAACAAGAAAATTGCCTAAATTCTAAACTTATGTTTGGAAGGATTTTATAAACAGTCCCCATTTATTAATATAATAATGGCTATCACTATTAATAAATGGGGGGTTGTTGAATAGCACAACACAACCCAACAAGACCATCATTTTGCACATCAAATATGAAACAAAAATATGACTTCGAGGAGGGAACTTATTCACTACTTCACAAAACAAAACATCGCTCTCAAACACACCACATGCTGCCAATTCTCTGCCACAAACTACACACAAATTCTAAATCTTCTTCTCACCTCTATTATGATTTTTGCTCACAATACTCTAATATAACTCTACACAAATATATGAGTATTTGCTTCAATCTCTACTCACTCATAATGGGCTTACAATGGAATACTCACTCACTCTCCAAATTAACTAACTAGATAGACTCAATTCCTTCTCTATTTATGCATTTTCTGTGTTGAGTCACTTAGTAAATTCTATAGGTTATGGACCACTCAAAAATCCTTTTCACATGATTTATATTTGGCTGAGGTAGGCTTCTTGACCAAATCAACCACTAACTCCACAATCCATTTGATATCTTCAACCTTGAATAGCTTCCAGAGGGCCCACAAACGTTTTTGACTATATGCTAAAAATTTTCGAATAAGACTGTCGCCACAATGCAAAGATTAGCTGAGAAATGTGAGGAAGACGAATAAATTCTCATGAAAAACCTTGGTATCTCCCACAAAATAGGATTCATGTGACTAGAACTCCTTAGTTTCTCCCATAGGCCTTCCTGCCAGCAGCTAAAGATTTTTAGTCACCCCCATGACTCAACATCCATGTGAATGGGGTAGAGGATGGGGGAAAACATCTTTCCTCGGCTCAGAAACTGCTCCACCTTCTTCTAAAGCTTGAAAATTATCTATAGGACCTATGGAATGCATTGGCACCTCTGTAACACTTCATCAAATCACTACAAAATTACTATCATCATCATCATGCATCCCACTTAACTAGGATTCCAACCAACAACCATACTAAAACATCTAGGCCATCAAACATCTCTACCATTAGTATGTAGCTCAGGTTCTTGTCAGACATCCTCTAACACCTATACAACCATCTCAAGCATTCATTGACACTTGTATATCTTCTCCAAGCCCAATGTATAACATCATGAACAAGGATTACCTAATCCGAGACATGGAAATCTAATCAACGAGGCTCCTCAAATCAAACTACTATAGCAACCATAAAATCTTGTATGTAGCAACATGATCAAGAGGATAATCATCATGGGAAGGCCTCCAAACCAATTCAACACACCACCATCCAAATCAAGAACAACAACATGAACGTGAGGACCATGACATTCTCTGACAACACTCTATGTGCAACACTGGAAAATCATTGCTCCATCCTCAATATCCATGCTAGTGGACATGCCAAAACCAATACAACACATAATCCATGTACAAGCCACCTGTATTCACGCATACACATGCATGGAGGATCATAGCCAATTCGCCTATAACCCAAGCAATTAGGTTGGCATCAATGCCAACCGACCAACACATCTGCAACACACGTTAATGCCAACAACACCCCCCTTTGGCATTAACGGTAACCTCAATTGAAAATAACCATCTAAAAAATGATCGTCATCCTCACATTCTCCCCCTTTGACGTCAATGGAAAAGGGTAAATATGTCAAGGAGAAAAGCTATATTCTCCTCTCCATGCAATGGGAGTCATCAACAAAAGCATGAAAAACTCTACTAAAAGACCATATGCAGGCGATGAATAATGGAGTGCAAGACTGAAAGATAACAACACTCCCCAACATAACTAAAAAATATGTGCAATGGACTCTCTCTAGACACAAGCTATGCCAAAACAACAACACACTAGAGCAACAATATACATCTCCTACAAGCAGCAACAATAAACTCTCTCACTACATGACAATAACCAACAACAGTAATAGCTAAAAAAACTGCTCTCTCCCCTGAAGAAATTGTGTTAGCACTCTATATATCCCTTAAGGCTGAGGAAAGGGATCCTAGAGGTAACCACAAACCACTTGTAGATTAAGGTCCAGTCCCCCTAACCTTGGATAGGGCTCTCTTGCTGGATCAACTATCAATCAAAAAAGCTGATAAGATATGAATTTTAGACTAGTTATTAAGTTCAAAAAGGTAGATGACAAAATATTTAATGATAATTGTTGGGAGTGAGGGCCAATGAAGTATAATATTATAGAACATCAGGGCATGCATGAGTCATATAGATAACAGAGGCAAAGTAGGTGCACATTTCAAGTCAATTGTCGATTTTAGTATAGCGAAGAATGAGGGAAACGTAAAAATATCCAGTCAAATGTAACAGAGCATATACTTATGAATTCTTCTACATAACTAATGACCAAATATTTAGAAGAACCATGATAGAGCAATAAAGAATTCTATCATGTATAAGATCCACAATTATCTTGAGCATATAGGAATTTTTTGGATTGCAGATTACTGTGGTGTGGTTTCTGAGAGGAATTCAGATTTTCCACAGTGTTCATCTTTATATTGGTCGACGTTTCGAGTCTAGACCCAGACTCATCATCAGGACTAATATACAGAGAAAAGAAAAAGGTTTTGTGATAAATATGTGATAGGCTTGATGAAAAGACAGTTTGGCCGACAGAATGCCAGATTATTACTTTTTATTTACTATTATTTATATCATTATCTACCATTATTTATATTATTTTATTATTTATTATTATTAATCATTATTTATATTATTATTTATATCATAAGTTAGTTATTTTATTCATTAATTAATCTAAAATTGAATTGTTAGAATGGTTTTATATTATTGATTGAAATATTTAATAAGTTATGTTATAATATGTAATCTATATATAATTCACTTAATATTGTGTAATTTATTTGTACTCTGTTTATTTATAATTTCTAATGTGTTGCGAATTTAATTTTGAGGTTTTTATTATTTATCTACCAAGTTTGTTATGTTGCTACTTAATTTGAATTGAGAAATCGGTTATATGTTATTAATTAATTGATTGCATTAGCTACTGAGACCTATTATTAATTTATTAATTCTATTGATTTATGAATTATTATATGCTTAAGTTAATTATGTTGTTAATTTATTATGTTTATTCATTGCTTTACATTATTAATTTATTAATCTATTATGTTGCTGATTTACTAAAATCAAAAAGAGATTGGTTATATGTTATTTTTATTGCTTGATCAAGTTAGTTACTAAGTTCTCTATACTTATATTATATTAGTTATTTTATTATTTATATTATTATTTACCATTATTATATTATTGTTTATATCCTAAGTTTGTTATTTTACTCATTAATTAATCTAAAATTGAAAATGTGCATGGTTCTATGTTATTTTTTTTTTTTTGATTAGAAACTTTTTGGCGAAATCACAAAATTGATCATTTGTCGACGCGTTTCGAACCAACTAGTGTGGTTCATCGTCAGGACAAGTTGAAGATACAGACCCAGTCTATGTTATTTGTTAGAAATAATTAATAAGTTCTGTAGTAATATGTGATCTATTTATAAATCCCTATTAATGTGTACTCCTTTGTAATTCATTCCCAAAAGGTCTATAATATTATTGATAAAATAAGATTATTATATTGTTAATTTATTAATTCAATAGAATTGTTGAGTTATAAGATATTATATTTAGTTGATTGAACTAATCAATAAGCTCTATTATTAATAAGTACCATTATATTATGTTACTTTTTTATAATTTCTAATGTGTTGTGAAATTATTTTATTTTTAGGGTTTTATATTATTATTTATCTACCAAGAAATCATGTTGCTCCTAATTAAATTGAGAATTTGGTAGCATGTTATTAATTAATTGATTGCATTAGTTGTTCAGTCTTGTTATTAATTCATTAATTCTTGTTGATTCATAAACCATTGTATATTAAAGTTAATTATGTTGCTAATTTATTATGCTTATTCATTGATTTTTCATTATTAAATTAATTAATCTATTATGTTGTTAATGAATTAAAATTAAATAGAGAAACTAGTTGCATGTTATTTTATTAATAGATCAAGATAGTTACTAAGGTCTAAATTAAACCTAGCTACAAATATTATTGAGAACTTATGTTATTATTCGTGGGGGGTGTGAGCAAAGAGTTCCAATTTTTGCTAATCTCCAAGCCTCCATCCCTATTAAGGTTTCGAGGGTGTTTTATGATTTCAATCACTTCTTTAACCTTTCGCTTGAAATGGTGATCTTCATTGGCAATGACCTTGGCGTCTTCAAGGCATATATGGTGATTAGTTTTACTTACATGCTTAGCCAAGGCTGACGAGCAGGTTCTTTCGTTACGGATATCTGCACTATGCTCTTTGAGCCTAATCCTCACGGACCTACCCGTTTCTCCTATATATTGTTCCCCACATGAGAATTTGATGATATACACCCCTTTTTGCTGAAGTTGTTCTTGGCTATCCTTAACAGATTTCATTCTTTGTTTGATGGTTGACCAGGGTTTGAATGCAGTCTTTATATTTTTCTTTTTGAGGATCTTAGCTATCTTGTCTGTGACTCCTTGAATGTATGGAAGGTAGGCATTAGAAGTTGAGGGGTCTTTCGCCTTGTTTTTATTATTATCAGACTTGGCCTTTTGAATGGCTTTGAATATGCTTCTATTGTTGTACCCTAAGTTGGAAAATGTTCTTTTTAGGTAAGTAATTTCTTCTTCAGTATGGTTTTTGTCAGATATCTCCAGGATCTAGCTTAGTATTTTTAATGTATTTGACAAATTGATTGGAATCTTTAATGTAAGAGCTAGTCTTACCAACTAGCAGGGATAGAATGCTATCGACATATTTAGCTAACTCATAAGTGGGTGACCCTATAGTGTTGACTATAGGTCTTAAAGGGATTTCTTTTTTATGTATTTTAGGGGCTCCATAAATCCGAGGAGTGATTTCACTATTAGGGGTCAATCGCTTTTTTAGTTTATCGTCAAGATTGGTTTCTTTTATGGCTTTCTTTACCAGGTTTGTGATTTTAGAGATGGGGTTTTTCTCTAATTTCTCGTAGCTACCACTATTATATAAGTGGTATTTCATTTTGCTAACGTACTCCTCATAATTCATTATGACAGTGGCGCCGCCTTTGTCAGCCTTCAAAATTACAATGTCATTATTATTCTGAAGACTTTTTATGGATTTAAGTTGCTCAAGGTTTAGGTTTCTTTTAGGAGGTTTGGCTCTTCTTAGGATAACGGCACACTCTTATCTAATGAGCTCTTTATCTTCATCCTTAAGCGTCTTGATTCCATCTTCTAAGCTGCAAATGATTTCTTCATTGGGGATTTTGTTAGGGGCCAAGGCGAAATTTAGACCTTTGTTAAGGACCTCTGCTTCTTCCTTTTTCAGCTCATAAATGGAGATATTAACCACTTTCTTGTTCATAGTTATAGGATCCAGGTTTTTAGTTCTAGTGTTAGTTATTATTTTATAGTTATCTGACTTATTATTCTGAATAGTGCTTTTAAAACTGCTTTCTATATTTATCTTATCTAATTTATTATTCAAATTGGGATTATTAACTATCAACCTATCTAAATTGGCACTATCAGTTACATACCTATGAGGAGGGGCGCTCCACATGCTGCCTGTTCCAATTTCTGATGCGCTTAATTCGATACCAGTTGTGTGCTCCAGGCTTGCTGCTAATTTATTGTGAGGAAGGGCGCTCCACATGCTGCTTGTTGATGCGTTGTCTGCTTTGTTGATGCGCAGAGGTTCGTTGTTCCCATCTGTGTGTTCCGTTGTTTCAATTATTGCGTTGGACAGCATTTCGTATTTACTTTGGTTCCAAGTGCTGGCTGTTACAACACTAGGGAGACTGCGCAGATCCTGTGTGCTGCTGTTGGAGAGCGAGCCTTCTACTACTCTATCAACGCTGCCCAAGAGGGATTGCCATAGAAGAGATCTCCAATGGAAATCAATCCAAGAGGAAGAGGCAGACCGTCAGGTTCGTAAAATATTTCTGGTGCCGAAGAAGATGTAAGTTCTGTAGCAGTAGACGGTTGGGTAGTAACACCTTCCGAATCGGCTGTAGACGCAGCCGGTTCAGGAATAGAAGTGTTAACCGTCACACTAGGATCAGTTGTAATGTCCTTTTGCTGTTGTGGAATTTCTTCTGTAGAGGCAGGGATACCAGAAATTTTCGGAGTAACCGGAGTCTCTAAGGATGTTGGAGTGCTTGCTCCAACCAACCTAGGGTACTTTGATCTGGTTAAACGAGTTCGCTTCGTCCGGAAAGGTTTCTCTTCCGGAGTCAGCGACGGTTGACTCATAAGTCTCCGCGAACGACGGGGTTTTGATTGACTTTCTTCCACGATTGCGGATTACTTGATCAACTCAAAATAAAAAGGGAAAAATGTTTTTCGATTTAAATGAATTTTAGACGCTTTGACACAACTTTTTTTTTCAATTTTAAAGAGTCGAGAAAAAACAAAAGATGACTCTAGTCGCCTTCTATTTTTATTGAGCCCGAAGTGACAAGTGCTCAGAGGACCTTTTCTTTTAAGGAGTCTAAAAAGGAGCAAAATGGACTTCTCTGGAGATCTAGGCAGAGAGGATTACCAAACCAATTGCAAAACTACAGAATACTTTTTACGGTACGGCAGTCAATCTTC
>APFE031077179.1:6051-18558 GCA_000404065.3 Pinus taeda | reverse complement strand
TCTGTTTATTTATAATTTCTAATGTGTTGCGAATTTAATTTTGAGGTTTTTTATTATTTATCTACCAAGTTTATTATGTTGCTACTTAATTTGAATTGAGAAATCGGTTATATGTTATTACTTAATTGATTGCATTAGCTACTGAGACCTATTATTAATTTATTAATTCTATTGATTTATGAATTATTATATGCTTAAGTTAATTATGTTGTTAATTTATTATGTTTATTCATTGCTTTACATTATTAATTTATTAATCTATTATGTTGCTGATTTACTAAAATCAAAAAGAGATTGGTTATATGTTATTTTTATTACTTAATCAAGTTAGTTACTAAGTTCTCTATACTTGTATTATATTAGTTATTATATTATTTATATTATTATTTACCATTATATATTATTGTTTATATCCTAAGTTTGTTATTTTACTCATTATTTAATCTAAAATTGAAAATGTGTGAATGGTTCTATGTTATTTGTTAGAAATAATTAATAAGTTCTGTAGTAATATGTAATCTATTTATAAATCCCTATTGATGTGTACTACTTTGTAATTCATTCCTAAAAGGTCTATAATATTATTGATAAAATAAGTTTATTATATTGTTAATTTATTAATTCAATAGAATTGTTGAGTTATAAGATATTATATTTAGTTGATTGAACTAATCAATGGGCTCTATTTTTAAATAAGTACCATTATATTATGCTATTTTTTTAATTTCTAATGTGTTGCGTAATTAGTTTATTTTTAGGGTTTTATATTATTATTTATCTACCAAGAAATCATGCTGCTCCTAATTAAATTGAGAATTTGGTAACATGTTATTAATTAATTGATTGCATTAGTTGCTCAATCCTGTTATTAATTCATTAATTCTTGTTGATTTATAAACTATTGTATACTAAAGTTAATTATGTTGCTAATTTATTATGCTTATTCATTGATTCTCATTATTAAATTAATTAATCTATTATGTTGTTAATGAATTAAAATTAAATAGAGAAACTAGTTGCATGTTATTTTATTAATAGATCAAGTTAGTTACTATGTTCTAAATTAAACCTAGCTACAAATATTATTGAGAACTTATGTTATTATTCGTGGGGGGTGTGAGCAAAGAGTTCCAATTTTTGCTAATTTCCAAGCCTCCATCCCTATTAAGGTTTCGAGGGTGTTTTATGATTTCAATCGCTTCTCTAACCTTTCGTTTGAAATGGTGATCTTCATTGGCAATGACCTTGGCATCTTCAAGGCATATATGGTGATTAGTTTTACTTACATGCTCAGCCAAGGCTGACGAGCAGGTTCTTTCGTTACGGATATCTGCACTATGCTCTTTGAGCCTAATCCTCACGGACCTACCCGTTTCTCCTATATATTGTTCCCCACATGAGCAATTGATGATATACACCCCTTTTTGCTGAAGTTGTTCTTGGTTGTCCTTAACAGATTTCATTCTTTGTTTGATGGTTGACCAGGGTTTGAATGCAGCCTTTATATTTTTCTTTTCGAGGATCTTAGCTATCTTGTCTGTGACTCCTTGAATGTATGGAAGGTAGGCATTAGAAGATGAGGGGTCTTTCGCCTTGTTTTTATTATTATCAGACTTGGCCTTTTGAATGGCTTTGAATATGCTTCTATTGTTGTACCCTAAGTTGGCAAATGTTCTTTTTAGGTAAGTAATTTCTTCTTCAGTATGGTTTTTTGTCAGAAATTCTACAAGCTCTAGTGAAGAGGGTCTGCAGTACCCCGATTTTTTGAGCTGGGTGGTGGTGTGAATCAGCATGTAGGTAGTTATCGGTATGGGCCTTCTTTCTAAATACTTTATGCCCTATGGAACCATCATTTCTTCTTATGAGGAGAATGTCCAAGAACGGTATGCAATTATTTTCTTCTATCTCCATTGTAAATTTGATGTCTTCAGACATGCTATTAAGATGGTCTAAAAACTTGTTAAGCTCACTCTCTCCATGAGGCCAGTTGACACTGGTGTCATCTACAAACCTAACCCAAGATTTAGGTTTTAATGGGTATGTATCCAGAGCCTTCTTCTCAAATTTTTCCATGAAAATATTTGCCACGATTGGTGAAAGAGGTGATCCCATAGCAACACCCGAAGTTTGTTCAAATATTTCGCCTTGGAAGGAGAAGAGGTGGAGCGAAGACAGATTTCAGCTAATTTTGTAGTCTAGGGGTCTGCCACTTCTTTAACTACTTGAATTGCTTCATCTAGGGGGATTTTGGTGAAGAGCTGGACTACGTCAAAGCTAACGATTTTATCTCCGGGATCTAACTTAGTATTTTTAATGTATTTGACAAATTGATTGGAATCTTTAATGTAAGAGCTAGTCTTGCCAACTAGCGGGGATAGAATGCTAGCGACATATTTAGCTAACTCATAAGTGGGTGACCCTATAGCGTTGACTATAGGTCTTAAGGGGACTTCTTTTTTATGTATTTTAGGGGCTCCATAAATCCAAGGAGTGATTTCACTATTAGGGGTCAATCGCTTTTTTAGTTTATCGTCAAGATTGGTTTCTTTTATGGCTTTCTTTACCAGGTTTGTGATTTTAAAGATGGGGTTTTTCTCTAATTTCTTGTAGCTACCACTATTATATAAGTGGTCTTTCATTTTGCTAACGTAATCCTCATAATTCATTATGACAGTGGCGCCGCCTTTGTCAGCCTTCAGAATTACAACGTCATTATTATTCCTAAGACTTTTTATGGCTTTAAGTTGCTCAAGGTTTAGGTTTCTTTTAGGAGGTTTGGCTCTTCTTAAGATAACAGCACACTCTTGTCTAATGAGCTCTTTATCTTCATCCTTAAGCGTCTTGATTCCATCTTCTAAGCTGCAAATGATTTCTTCATTGGGGATTTTGTTAAGGGCCAAGGCGAAATTTAGACCTTTTTTAAGGACCTCTGCTTCTTCCTTTTTCAGCTCATAAGTGGAGATATTAATCACTTTCTTGTTCATAGTTATAGGATCCAGGTTTTCAGTTCTAGTGTTAGTTATTATTTTATGGTTATCTGCCTTATTATTCTGAATAGTGATTTTAAAACTGCTCTCTATATTTATCTTATCTAATTTATTATTCATATTGGGATTATTAACTATAAACCTATCTAAATTGGCGTTATCAGTTACCTACCTATGAGGAGGGGTGCTCCACATGCTTCCTGTTCCAGTTTCTGATGCGTTTAATTCGATACCAATTGTGTGCTCCAGGCTTGCTGCTAATTTACTGTGAGGAAGGGCGCTCCACATGCTGCCTGTTGATGCGTTGTCTGCTTTGTTGCTGCGGAGAGGTTCGTTGTTTCTAGCTGTGTGTTCCGCTGTTTCAATTACTGCGTTGGACAGTGTTTCATATTTACTTTGGTTCCAAGTGCTGGCTGTTACAGCGCTGGGAAGACTGTGCAGATCCTGCGTGCTGCTATTGGAGAGCGAGCCCTCTATTCTATCAACGCTGCCCTCTGCCATATTCGTTTTATCCACGCATTCCGACATTCCATCTTCCGCGTTGGTGATCTGGGGATTGCGCCAATTTAATTCTTGTCTATTGCTGCTGGAGTGTACGCTTTCTGTCCTACACATTGTTGATTCAGCAGGGTTTTTTCTACTGCGCAGTTTGTTATTTTCATTCTCCCAACATTGTTCCAGTTTTTGCAGTTTGCCCAGGTGCTTCAACTCAGCGGTTTCTTTTTCTTTGCTAGCTTTCAGTGCTGCAGAGGCATCTATGACCTTCCAGAGGTCTTGATTGATTGTTGCTGCTAGCTTCAAGTGGGATTTGAAGGCTGCTGAGGATAATCTTCCTAAAGAGGATCTAGTTTTCCGAATTTCTAGGCGAATTAGGGTCTTTAGATTAACATAAAGGAAACACAAACTTGAAAACATACACCACAAGAATATTTGAAACTAATAACAAAGTATGTTCTGAGATTTTTTATTAAAATGTATACATTGCCTCCTCCTACTCTCAACAATTCCCCATTTTTATTAAATTGTATATTTAGCCTTTAAATACCATTTTGACCTAAGACTAGATACATTGCATTGATCCACTAAGTGGATCAAAAGGTGTGTTTTATCAGAATAGCAAGATTTGGGTCAATATAGGAACAACATTAACAAAGAAAATAATCTTCATCCTCATCTGCATGTAGTCCTCTAAAAAATCCTAAACTACCTGCCACCGTGCCACAAAATCCTGCAAATGCCTTGGCACATTCCCTTTAAGCCTTATTAGATAACTTTTGGGCTTATCAAGTTTCTTCCGAATAGTCAAAACCATAAACATATGGTGGAGTATAAAGTCATGACTATGGAAAGGATTTTAAACCATGACTATAAAATCATGATTATCAGGTTTTAAGCCATAAAACCAATGGGTGGTAACCATTGGCTTATCTCGCAAGCGCTTATCATGCAAGCTTCCCTTATACTTCCTTTAATATTTTTAGGATTTGGTGGAGAGGGTCGATTCTTTGGAATATTGCATTACAAACAGTCCCCATGTGTAACACATGGGGCCACAAGATATGTGCCTGGGCCTTGTGAGATATCGAAACTTTACAATTGACGATTTCACAATGTAGAATTTGGTTGCATCCCCCAAGACTTGCGATCTATGATATATGACGTGGCTTGGTCCATGTGGAGATGGAAAAGGGGAGGGCCTACACTAGGTTTTAACATATAAAACCTTTACTAACCTTTCTCCACTTACAAAAACCTTTGTTAACTTTTTGGCCAAACCTTGGTTTTAATGCATAAAACACATATATTTCTGTCATTGCCTTCCTTATGCCAATAGCTCTTGGTTCCTTCGAGCTATCGTGACCATAGTGCTAGCCCCCACACCGAAGCACCTCAATTGAAGGATTCAATCAGAGGTTCTAAATTAACGCATCGATATTCTTCATCCTCCGATCGTTGATTCTGATATGATGTCATCCTTTGCCACGTGTCACATGGTGAGTGGTGCCACGTGTATCCCTATTTCACCCCCTTCTGACCCATGAAAATGTCAAATCTGCCTGCCATGTGTCCACCGTACAACCACATCATGATGACGTCAACTACCACATGGCTTAATCGGAACCAATCACTATTCACCACATGTTCCTCTCGAGGAGAGAGAAAAGAGCCCAACCTGCCTTGATTTTGCAACGAATTTCTTTGTTAAACTATTTATGTGCTTCCTAGCAGTTTAACACTATTAGCATATTTCCCAGTGATTTAAGTGTATATCGCAACTTCTAAAGGTTGTCACCTCTGTGCCCTACGATAGATGATTACCGATTGAACCCCGCCGATATGCCACTTGGTCGATCCATCTATTCTGTTTCACTGTGTATCGGACCTCTAATCACTAATATGTGATATCAATGATCATTGACCACTAATTTTTTCTGCTCTAACCTCCACTACTTGCCTCTCCAAATCTTCGATATGTGGGATGTAGGATGAACACTTAGGCATTCTCCCTTCTTTTCATGGTTTTGAAGAGTAAATTTCAACTGGCTCTATATTTTGATCTGAAAGTTAGTTTGAAGAACCAGATATATTGTTGGAAAGATGCTTTTGAGAACCTTATCATGAAAACACTTGCAACATGAATTGAACTAGACTTCACATGCATAAAACCTCCCAAACCTTCAAACTTGTCTTAACCACAGGACTTCAAGAACTAAATGTCTCCTTGGACAAGTAAACCTTTAGGCTATGACACCGTAGTGATTCATAGGCTAAATTAACCAAAATGAATAGTAAGAGATCAACACCACTGATACATATTATGGTACCCTAACAAACTACACCATAATCCATGTCATAATAATAGCAACAGACCAAATCACCAAAACATAGCAACAACAACACAATATGACCAACTAGTAGCAACAACTATGATGAAATATATAGCAACAATAACATATATTCGACCAATTCTGAAACAACAATAACAATTACATCCTTTCCACACTGACTTATCCTACAACAGAAAACTCATACATCATAAGTAGAAACGACCATCTGGAAACAACATCTCTCTGAAGTAGTCATGGTAGAAGCAAATACATGATGACAAGTCACAATAATATGATCAACCATACTCCATTGAAAGAAAACATCTCCATAACTAAAAGTAAACTGATATATATATATATATATATATAATATATATTATATATATATATATATATATAGATAGATAGATAGATAGATAGATAGATAGCTGCCAATTCTTCCTTTCCATATGCAAGAGGTTGCTACACATGGACCAATGACTATGACCAAATGATATGAAATAGAGTACAGGGCCTCATAGGCTTATTACATGGCTACAAAAGTGATAATACATGGCTATTAAATTTCATCAATAAGCCCATATATGGTTGAACCATGACTCACATGACTCTCTCTCACTGCGTACATGTCTCTAGATACTTCACTAATGACAAGTATGAGAGCTTTTATGAATAATACATTAAATACATAGCTATACCAACAGAACGAACAACCAATACAAAGTTGAACCAACTCTCTTAGCTCATTATATAACACACTCCATTCATGGCTCATGACTCTAAGACCAAGACCAAATGATTTACAGTAAGAATCCATGATCACATGAGAATAATATAACTCTCCATCAATGAGATATACTGTAGATAAATGCCACCAAGTGATGAAGCATTAGAATGCGTGGCTGAAATATACACTCACTACAATGGCCATACACCATGGCTAACCTCTATGCATGACATAAATAAGGATATGGCATAAATGATCAACAATATGTGCCTTATATGACAACAAGATAATAACAATGCATATCATATGAAGACATGTGACAATATCTCCAAATCACGAGCCAAAAATCATGATCTCAACAGTAGTAATCAACAACACACAATAATACACAGTAGCCCAACAATAGTGTGCATCAACAACATCATGAACCATAAATATAACATCCAATCAACCTAATATATCATCTCTCCATAGTTATACATGGCAGAAAAAATAACCATCATATGGAGCATGATCCTCTACAAGATACTAAAATACTATTAGCAAAAAAAGCATATAATGATGTAATGAAAACAAAAACATCACATCAACAACCATATTAAAAAACATTAGCATCATTATATGTAGCAACAACATCAATATGAAACACGTCTTTCATAAATATAAGCATCATGCACCATCATCATCCGAATATCAATGGAACCACCACATGCATAAAATCATCAACCCAAAATGCATGATACAAGCTAACTGCATATGTAATAAATTATCCATGCATAACCAAAATTCAAGCTCCTACAACACTCATATATCAAATAAACATATAACATGGAACACATAGCCAACTCCTCCAAGGAACCATGGTGCCATCAAAACCATCAAAATTTTGGATGCATGTAAAATGCTCCCCATGAACATGTTCCATCTCTCTACCTGATCACACCTCACGAAATACAACATTAGTGGCAAAAATCCATCATCAAGAAAACATAATAAAAGATATAAACATAAATACAAACTATTGAATGCAAAATCAAGGTTTCACATCCATTTTTCACTCTAAAAGGTTTATCATATAAGACCAGACTGCAATATGTGTTGATCTCTTCTACTCTGAATCTAAAGATGAAGAGTACTTATTTGATCTCGTGTCTTTGCTTACTCTTCCCTTCAATACATAAACATTTTTTGGTGTCTTAACTCCTTTAGAAATTACCCTCTTTGACCCTTCTTTCCTGATAAAGAAACCTTTGGAGTTGAAGACCACTTCCTTTCCTCCATCCACCATTTGGCTCCAACTTAGAATATTGTGCTTAATACCCTTAATGAGCCATAAATCTTCTGCATTGGTCCTCTTTTCACCAAGGTTGGCCTTTCCACTTCCTAATACTCTCATCGATTCACTTCCTTAAAAAATAACAACCACTTTAGATTCTCTTCAAGAAGTGAAATTTTATCCTATCTCCTGACATATGATGTGAAAATCCACTATCAATATACCATTTATCATCCTCATCACATGAACAAAGAGAAATACCACACTTTCCGAAGTGTTCCTCCTTTTTCTTCCACATAGCTCCTTGTTGGTTCTTTGGTTTTGCATGCTTCTTTGTCCATGGCTATTCTACCGAATGTCTCATGGATCTAGACATATATAGGTCCTTGACCATGTGTCCAAATTTATGGCACATATAACATTCTACATGACCAAGATAAGAAGCCAAAGGATCTTATCTTTTGTTTTTCACGCTATATTTCAATATTCTCGTACTAGATCTACAATCAATGGCCTTATGGAAAAAAATATTACAAGCATAACATAAACCATTAAAAAAACTTGTATACCTGGAATAATATCACATTCTTTGTTGTCTAAACTGCTACATAGGTGTATCGAATTTTCGCCTACAATAGGTCCAAACTGGTGACAATTGAAACACTCAATCTCATTCATCAAGGGAGCCAATGAATTTTGATTTTTCTTTTGAATTCTACTACTATCGACCCTAGGAGAATAATATATTCTTGGCATAGAAGCTCCTTTTAAATTTCTACTTTGTTATTGGGGAAAAAAATTTTGTCTCTTCTCTCCAATATTATTCTGGCTACTCACAATTTTCGTTGTAGGCTTCTTTGAATATGTTCTGTTAATCTTTCCTATATTCGAACTTGTGTCTCCTATTTGAAGGTTAGAGATGGATTAGTTCATTGCTATGTCTCTATTAACCTTTTCAAGTTTCTCATCTTTTTCTTCAAGTTTCTTTCTCAATTTATCTACTATGTTTTCAAGTGCTTCTACATAATCTTTCTTTTCCTCTTTCTTGCTACACATTACTTCTTCGTTTCTTTTTTAATACGCCAGATCGGTTCTCAAGGTAGTGAGCTCCTCCTTGAAATTTTTCTCCTTCTCATCACAAATATGAAACAATTTCTTATGATCTCTACATGTAGTTGTTAGCTTTTCCACTTGAGAAACTAATTCTTTGATCACAACCATTGTCGATTCTTATTGAGATTTAACAATAGAAATATCCTTCTTATCTTCACTAAGTGGCTCTAAAGAATCATCATAATCATAATTCAAAATTTCTTTCAAAATATTACCTCATGACACATCTGATTTGGCTGAGAGCTCACAATTTGTAGTTTCTTTTGTAATGGATTGATTTTCTTCGTTTTTCAAACCCTTTGTCTTTGGAGACATCCTCTTCTTGTTTCTGGCCATAATCCATGATCTACTCTCCAAGTGGCCAGGCTTCACTAAAGAGAACCTCGCTCTCATACCAATTGTTGGAAATGTATTCACTATTGAGACGAGGGAGTGAATCAATAGTGATGGCCTTTATATCAAAATTTAAAACTTCTACCACAATATCAAATAGCCATACACATCCACCATATTAGTCTATCAAAATATGAAAGCATCAGTAACTCATAAAAAAATAAACATGAGAAACATCAAAAAAAGCATGCACACACAAGAGCAAAAGTATTTTTGTTGAAAAACATTTCGAGAGAAAACCACCCTACTGCTGCTGCTGCACTGCTCAATTCTTATATTAATAGTCTGAAAAAATTTTACATGGATTATCTTACACCCATAAGGTAAAAGACTCAAATTCCTTCACAATATGCTGGCACCTATCAAATAGGAAATTTGTTTCTCTCTCAGATCTATGGACTACCATCTGCTGGAATCTCCCATGACCAACATTCCTTGCCCAACTCCCATTGGACTATCCAACTCCTATTGGATGGAGAAATCTCTTCCTTCTATTGAAGTCACCAAATCATTGTGTACTATGAAGCTTCCATGCCTTCACTTCCTCCATGGGAACCACAGTTCATAAATGTTTCATACTGGGTTCTCAATTTTCTCAACATGAGCAACCCAAAAATTTGACCCGAAGGACAGAAATTATTCACTTCTTCACACACCAAAAAACCGCTCTCAAACACACCGCATGCTGCCAATTCTTTGCCATAGAATACACATAAATTCTGAATCTTCTTCTCAACTCTATTTTTGGTTTCTACTCACAATACTCTGATATAACTCTAGAAACTATGTGAGCAGTTTCTTCAATCTCTACTCATTCAAAATGGCCTCACAATGGCATACTCACTCACTCTCAAAATTAGCCAACCAAATAGAATCAATGCCTTCCTCTATTTATCAATTTTCTGTGTTCAGTCACTTAATAAATGCTACAGGATATGGACCACTCAACAATCCTTTTCACATGCTTTAGATTTGGTTGAGGTAGGCTTCTTGACCAAATAAAACACTAACTCCACTAGCCATTTGATGTCTTCAACCTTGATCAAATTCTAGAGGGCCCACGAAATTTTCCGACTATTTGCTGAAAAATTATGAACCAGAATGTCACCACAATACAAAAATTAGTTGACCAGTGCGAGGAATGTAGAGAAATTATCATGAAAATCATTGGTCGCTCCCACAACACATGATCAATGTGACTGGAACTCGTTAATCACTCCCATAGGCCTATCTTCGAGCGATTTGAGCTTTTCATTCACTCCCATGACTCAACATCGATGCAATTGGGGCAGAGGATGAGGGAAAACATCTTCCCCCAACTCAAACAATGCTCCATCTTCTTCCAAATCTCAACAACTCTCTGTAGGATCCTTGGAAGTCACTGGAACCTATGAAACTCTTTACCAAATCACTGCCACATCACTATCATCATCATCAAGAAACCCACATGATTAGGATGCCAACCAACAACCATACTTAAACATATGGGCCATCAAACATCTCTAGCATTAGTATGTAGCTCAAGTACCTGTTAGACATCCTCCAATCCCTGTACAACCATCTCAAGCATTCACTGACACTTGTAGATCTTCTCCAAAGCCCAATGTATAAATAACATCATCAATAAGAAAGACCTAATCCAAGACATGCAAACATAATCAGCAAGGCTCCTCAACTCAAACTCCTTTGGTAGCCACCAAATCCTGTATGAAACAACATGATCAAGAGTATCATCATCATGGGAAGGCCTATAAACTAGTGCAACACACCACCATCCAATCAACAACAACAACAGGAACATGAAGACCATGACATCCTTTGATCACACTCTATGTCCAACACCTACAAATCACTGCTCCATCCTTAATCTCCATGCTAGTGGACATGCCAATATCAATACAACACATCATCCATGTACAAGCCACCTGTAGTCACACATACACATACATGGCTTATCATAACCAAGTCACCTGTTGTTATCACTCCTCACGATCTCCAGGTTGAGGAAGAGTCGAACTAATGTAACCACAGAGTAACCTTTTGACTTGGTATCTAGCCCTACCAAGTCGGAGAGGGCTCTCTCCACAAAATCATGACCAAGATGGCTAGATGAATTAGGGTTTTAGACTAGTTATGATGTGTAGAATGGTTTGATTGTTTGAAATTGGGTTTCTAGATGAGGATTAGGTCAAAGAGACTAGGTCAGGGCCAATAAGGGTATTATTGTAGACATCTAATGGAGCAAGGTCGGTAGCCACTCAAACATGTTAAGTTTCTTGAGTGAGATGGATCAAACTGGTGAGGTGTTAGAAAGAGAAAGAAAAACATGTATTCTTTCTAAACTAAAGAAAATGGACAAATTATGAAGATTTCCCCAAAACAGAGCATGTAAGATGCCATCTTCTCATCAACTTGAAAATAAACATATCATACAAGTGAAATGAAACATGAGAGTACAAAAAATTCAAACATATGCAACATAAGAAGAAACTATGTCAAAATTCCATACCACAGGTATTCCATCAAAATAGCTGCAACTCATTCTAAATTTCTACCAAATACTAATTACACTAGTGTCTCTGATCAATACAACAACATCTAACTGAGTCCAACCTCTTCCAAGATAGAAGGAATGATATAGACATAAAAACAACCTTCTCTCATCTTCAAGGGTTGAATCTTTGAGTTGAGGAACTGTTCCACCAAAATCTGAACTAAAACCTAGAGTGTGTAGATTTTAACCCTGTACAGAAATTACCTGCATACGAATTCTAAATCACAGGAAAAATAAACATGTGAGAGCATAACACATAAAACACATATACACAGAGATTTCCCACTGGATCCCAAAACCGGGACTACCAGCTTGATTTTTCATTATGTTCCTTTCAATGTTACAATACATATTTATGCCGAAGCATCCAATACCATGGACCGAAAAACCATCACGTCCAATACCATGGACCAAAAAACCATCGATCCAATACCATGGACCGAAAACCACCGCGTCCAAAAAACATGTGCGAAAATCATGCACAAAACCATAGGTGGGTCCGCCCAACCTATCATAGGGTCCAAAACTAAAATTTTCTGGGGCGCTGCCCCGGACCCCATAAAGTGGGGTTACGGGTACCCCTCAAACCCCTTGTTAACTATGTGGAAAGAATATAACACAACCCAACA
>APFE031077165.1:17808-66830 GCA_000404065.3 Pinus taeda | reverse complement strand
TATCCTTTACTTCTGGAAGAATAACCAAGAAGAATACCTTCATCTGCTTTGGGTTCAAACTTACCAAGTTTTTCATCAGTCCTTTTGATATAACATTTGGTTCCAAAAACTTTAAAGTATTTTACAGTAGGAGCCTTAACATACCAAAGTTCATGTGGAGTTTGAGTGTTGTTTACCCAAACATTTGCTTGGTTGAGAATAGTTACGACAGCAAATGCAGCTTCACCCCAGAAGGTTGCAGGAGTTCTAGATTCATCTAGCATAGCTCAAGCCATTTGTTGAATAGTTCTCTTCATTATTTCTACTAATCCATTTTGCTGAGGAGTCCTTGCGGTGGTGAATTGCCTTTTTTTTCCATGTTGTTCACAAAAGTCAAAGAATTCATCTGAGGTAAATTCCCCTCCTCGATCAGATCTAAGGCATTTGATTTTTCGATCTGATTAATTTTCAACCAAAGCTTTGAAGGCTTCAAACTTTTCAAAAGCTTCATCTTTATGCTTTAGAAGACCTATCCAACACATTCTGGAAAAATCATCAATGGAAAAAATAAAGTATTCTTCTCCACGAGGTGACTGTTTCCTCGATGGTCCACATAAATTAGTATGGACAAGTTCAAGAGGCTTACTAGCTGATCCTTCCTTTTCCATGAAGTGAACTCAGGTTTGCTTGCCGATTTGACATGGTTTGCATATTATATTTTCTGGAATGTTGATATTTGGAAGATCACGGACAACCTTGAATCTACATGCTTTTCTTATTTGAGAAAAGCTTAGATGTCCCAATATTCTATGCTACAACTAGTTTTCATCATTTTTTATTAGATAGCATTGTTGTTGTTCTCCCTTGAGTATGTATAAATTGTTTGGAGTTCTTATACCTTTTATCACGGTCTCTCCTATATCAAGCTCACGAACAACACATCCATTTGATCGAAACACAACTTCATTTCCTTGATCACACATTTGACTGACACTCAACAGGTTATGCTTTAAACCATCTACATACATAACATTTCCAGCTTTAATATTTTATTTCAAGAAAATAGAGCCTTTACCTTTTATGACAACAGGAGTGTCGTTTCCAAATGAGACATTCCTTTCCTTTTCTAAGGCATTATATGAGTGAAGTTTTTCTTTGTCATCTTTCATGTGTTTTGAGCATCCATTGTCGATGTACCACTGATTTTCTTGTTCTTCTACATACAAGGCTATACCACATCTTTCTATTTGAGATTCTTTCCTCCTCCATATCTTGGGATTTAATATAATTTTCTCCTTTTGAGATGTTTGCCGAAATTTTCTCTTGCATTCAGATTCTTCATGACCAAACTTGTTATAGATTGAGCATTCTACTTCATTTTCAAGAAGAGAAAAGTTATTATAGGAACTTTCCTTGATCCCTGTTACATTCCTTTGATTTCATGCTTCTCTAGTTATGATGGTTTTGTAAGAAGCACATTGAGTATCTTTGTGTCCAAAATTATGACATGAAAAAAATTGTCCATTAAATAAGTTCCTTCGACTATCGAATCTATTGACCTGGTGATTGTAGTTTCTATTGATATTCATGTTTGGAGAAAATTGAGTATGATTTACCTGAGATTGGTTGTGGCTTCTATTCATCCTTGGAGTAAATTAAGTCTGATTTACCTGGTGATTTGCTTTATGCCTTTGCTAACGATTGTCATACTATTCACTGGTCTTTGCTGCATCAAGATAGCTTTTGGTGGAGGTTGACGACTTCTGTGATTGAGATGCTTCTTCAGTGTATCCAAGACCTGTCTTTATCAGAGGAGAACGATGAACTTTGATAATTTCATTTAAATTTTTGGATCCTTCAGCAAATCTAAGATGGAGAGATTTCGTTTTCTCAAGATCCTTTCTTAGACCCACAATTTCACATTCTAGTTTTTCATTGTGTTTTTCTTTTTCAGCAAGTTGGTATGTTAAGGTATCTATAATCATATTCTTTTCTTCTAAACAGATTTTTATTTTAGATATTTCTTCATGAAGGTCTTCCTCTTCTAAATCATCCCAAAAATTATCATCATCATAAGCCATGAGAAGTTTGTAATCTTGTCCAGTTTCATCTTCATCACTGTTAGATAAATCATCACTATTTTCATGAGTACAATAACTCCTTTTATTCACAACTTGTTTTCTATTCCCTTTTGCATATTCCTTTCCTTTTTCAAATTTATCTTTATGAGGACATCTAGCAGTATAATGACTAACTCTGCCGCAAGAAAAGAATTTGAAAGGTAACTCACTTCTAAACCTTCAGAACCCCGTTGAAGCTTTTTGACAAAGTTTACATCATCTTCTTCTTCTGAAATATGTCATGATTCATTGTGTTCTTCCTTTCCTTTTGCTGAAGCTTTGAATACGACTTCTCTCATATCTGATGGTCCTCCTCTTATCATCTCAAAGGCAATTAAGATTCTGTGAAGCTACGTCATAGTGATATTTTGCAGATCCTGTTTTTCTTCTATGGCAGACACTTTGGATTCAAATTTAGTAGACAAGGATCTCAATACTTTCTAAACTAAGGTAACTTACTTAATTTCTTCACCCAGATTCTTCATACAATTGACAACCTCATCTATATGTATGAAGTAACTAGCTATGCTTTCATCACTATGCATCTTAAGAGTTTCATACTAAATTCTGAGAGTTTGAAGCTTAGCACATTTTACTGAGAATCTCCTTCATAGCTCAGAAAAATTTTGTCCCATATTTCTTTGGATGTTTTGAGCTGCATGACTTTGAAAAACTCTTATTGTGATAGACTTCCCAATAAAGTATTGACAGCTTTGGCATTGGTTTCATATTGCTTTTTACCTGCTGTATCTATAGGAATTGATGTTGGAAATGTATATCCTCCTTCCACAATTTCCCTGACGTCTGTTCCAAGCGATTATAGATGGGTCTTGGTTCTTATTTTCCAAAATATAAAGTTGCTCCCATCGAATATTGGCGGTCTGATGGATCCCATGCTTTCTTGATTAGTCATGTTGATGGATCTCGCTTCAAGTGATCAAGCTTCTTCTGAAGGACTTGCTCTGATACCAATTGTTGGAAATAATATTGAGAGGGGGGTGAATCAGTATTATCAAATCTGTAATTTTATTTCCCAAACATATTTATATATGCTACTTCAGCGAAGTGAACTAACATGTACATGCAACTATACTTAAAGAAACCAGCGTATATGTAGATAACTTTTGATTTAGACAATTTATCATGTATTGAGCTTAAACCAATATATCAGAGATTTATTAGACAATGTAGTAAAAGCATAATAAAGCATCACACATAAGCAACACACATGAACACCAAGATATAAGGTGGAAACCCAATGTGGGGAAAAACCACCTGCTACTATCATCTCTGTATCTCTGTCTTCTTTTAATAATAAGAAAATCTGTTTACAATATTTTACTGTTGCAAACTCATACCAGTACGTAGGCATCCACCTGCAGAAGGCTACAACCTTCTCTCGTTCTCTAGCTACTACTGGAAGGGAGCTACAACCCCCTAGCTCTTGTACTAGCCAATATGTTTACTAGTACATAGGTGCCAGCGTATAGAAAACTCCACTTTTCCACTAGGGACCATGTTACATGAATTTTCAGATTGGATACTCCTGGAACACAACACCACAATCTGAAGGCCACATTTCTTCCCATTTTCATACTAGACCCATCAACAACATTGAAACTCATAAAATCCTAACTGCAATACAACCATCAAATACATCTGCATCAACCAATGACTGAAACTCGATCATCTCTTTTTGAATCAACCACAACTGAATCAATCAATCACTAACAACCCATCATTACTGAAGCAAATCACAATCAATCGGGCTGATCATTTACAACACTGTTACTAGAATACAGTCACTAGAACACAAATCAAAACCCAGAACTCTATAATAGCAACCAGAAACTACTGAAACGTTAAACATCATGCTTCATAAGATATACACTACTTCCATGTGTCAAACTAGAGTGTATATGCACTTTACCAAAGGGAACCAGGGTACATATTTGTAAATTCTAATTTATGATGTATACGTTACTTTGATATGCTGAACCAACATGTATATGCTCTTTTACTAAATCGAACACGTGCACAGATCTGTAAATGCTAACTTAAAACATCACAACTATACCAGACTTCAGTCATACCCAGATCATCATATTTACAAAATAAAACATGCGTCAATATTCAGATCTAGACTGTTCAAGATCAAACCACATAATGAGAATACTTTTAAGCCTTTATGATCCCAATCCATCAACCTTCATTAGCCATATAGGTGCCTCCTTAGATCAGATCAAGCAAACCATCAGAAGCTCATTAACTTGCATATATGATCCAACACCTCATAAGATATTCAAAATACTTTCACATGTGGCCTAATGATCTTCTCCTCCTTATATAGTTTTAGGTCTTTCTCAATAACATGAACCAAAACTACTTAGGATCAATACCTTGGACCAAATACCTCAAACCAATTACCTTGGGTCAAATACCTTTGACCAAAAACTTTGTTTTTCCAATATATACATGCTTTTGCTTCTGTGAAAGTGCATGTGTACGTATATGCTCCTTTTGTTTAGTAAACCCACATGTATACGCAACTTGGACAAGGTGAACCTATGTATACCTCTCTTTCTTCATTCTTTCTAGTCTGATCTGTAATTCTTTGACCTGTTGCATTGTGAGCTTTCATCTAAGTGAGTTTCCATCAAGGACAACACTTGTATCATGATGCCAACAAATACTATGACTATTACTAAAGATATCAATAACATGGATAATTCTTCTAATCAAACAGTTATTATTCCTCTCTCACAACAAAGTTAGGTTCAAGAAGATCAAGAATCCTCACAAGTTTCTAAATACCATGCCTTCTCTGAATTTTTAATTGCAGAGTTGAATAAGAGATATGATCTTAGGCCTAGACCCAGCCATGGAAGACCTTCTAAGGAAACTCCAATAATTGAACCTCGTACCAAAGCTACTGAAACTCAAACAACTAGACCATTAAATTAGTCAACTGATACTACTCAAAATGATAAAATTGCTTTCACTACATTTATTGTTGAAAAAGAGTTAGAAAGAGTTAAAATCCCAATTCCACCTTCAAAACTTTCTAAAAACCCTGGGTATAAAAATCAAGTCTCCAAATGGATATAAAACACCTCGGTTGGTGCTGAAAGTGATATCATTAGTCTGCAAGATGAAAAAACAATATTTGTCTTTGGTCCTAACTCAGATAGGATAGATGAAATAGTGCCTCCTTTCTATGTAACTCTTAAGACAAATGATTCCATGTTATATAATTGTATGCTTGATTCTGGAGCATCACATAACCTCATGCAAAAAACTATCATGGACAATTTGAAATTTGAAAGAACTAGATCCAATCATGACTTGTACACCTTTGATTCTAAAAGGGTGCCTTGCTTAGGATTGATTAAGGATTTAGCAATCACCCTTTCCCAAATTCCAGTGAAAAGTGTAGTGCTTGATATAGTTGTCACAGATATTCCTCCCAAATTTGGAATGCTCCTTTCTAGGTCTTATTGTGCCAAATTAGGGGGAACTCTTCAGATGGATATCTCTTATGCCACTATTCTAGTTTATGGGGGAGAACAACTAAGGTTATATAGAGAGGCAATATTTGTGCACATTGTTTGGAAAACAGACCAGCCAAGAACCATCCCATTTATGCAATTGATCGATATTTTGGTTTCTTTCAACTCTTTTCAAACTCAAGTTAAAATAGAAGATGTAATTGAAAGTCCTGTACCAAATCAAACTGATGTATGGAAACTATTTTTTGATGGTTCTTGTACAAAATATGGAGCAGGCGCTGGGGTAGTTTTAATTTCACCAAAAAGAAAATATCACCCAATCATGCAAACTCAACTTCGAAGTTACAAATAATGTGGTTGAATATGAAGATTTCCTTTTGGGACTGCAATTAGCCAAAAGCTTAAAGGTTCAAAACTTAAGTGTTTTTCCTGATTCAGAACTTAATGTCAAACACGTGAGAAATATTTGCCAGACTAAGCATCCTAGACTTAGGTCTTATCGAAATGAAGTTTGTGTTGGGTTGTGTTATATTCTTTCCATGACTAAGCTACGTAGTGAACCGGGGGGTTTGAGGGGGGCGGGTAGCCCCCCGGGAAATTTTTTTTTGGACCCTATATTAGGTTGGGCGAACCTACCTATGGTTTTTTTTTTCGGTCCATGGTTTTGGACGCAATGGTTTCGATCCATGGTATTGGATGCTTCGGCATGTATAAATATGTATTGTAACATTGAAAGGAATATAATGAAAAATCAAGCTGGTAGTCCCAATTTTGGGATCCAGTGGGAAATCTCTATGTATATGTGTTTTATGTGTTATGCTCTTGCATTTTTATTTTTCCTATGATTTAGAATTTGTATGTAGATAATTTCTGTATGGGGTTAAAACCTACAGTTTGAGATTCAGTCAAAAACTTCTTTGATGCTTTTAATTTGACTTATATTCCAAGAAATCAGAATATTCATGTAGATGCCTTAGCTGTTTCTGTTAGTTCATTTAAAATTCCTAATCAGACCAATGTACTCTATCAAATACAAGTCAAGTAGAGACCATCCATCCTAGACAATCTAAAACACTGGTAGATATTTGAAGATGATGAACATTTGAAATATTTTTTGCAGGTTATAGATGAATTTTCAGTTCTACAAATTGATGAAGATAGAACAAAAATAAATGAAACTAAAAATGGAAATGATACTTCAAATTTCAATTAAAAAATTGTTGATCATGAAATTATTCAATTGTCTAACAATTTTATTCCCAAAGGCCTCATTCCTTTAGAAAAATTGTTTGATCAAAATGATGTCCTCCGAAACCCTCAATCCATTTCTTCACAAGATGACATAGAGTAAATTAATATTGGAACAAATTATGATATTAAAAACATGAAAATCTATGCATCTCTAGATCCTGATATCAAAGCTCAATATATTAAGTTACTTCAAAATTATAAGGATGTCTTTGCGTGGACCTATGTTGATCTAAAAACGTGTGATACTTCATTAATACAACATAAGATTCCTTTGAAGTCAAAATTAGTTCCTTATCAACAGAAACTTAGGAGGATCAATCCAGCTCTTCTACCAACCATAGAAAAGGAAATTAAGAAAATGCTAGATGCCCAAATCTTTCTCCCTCTTAGATATTCTAATTGGGTTGAAACTTTAGTTCCCGTTAGAAAGAAGAGTGGAGAAATTAGACTCTATGTGGACTTTAGAAACTTGAACAAAGCATCATTAAAGGATAACTATCCTTTGCCCAAAATGGATCAGTTACTTCAAATGGTTTCAAGAGCATAAAGACTTTCTATGCTTGATGGTTTTTTGAGCTATAATCAAGTAAATGTTGATTCAACAGATAGAGAGAAGACAACCTTTACTACACCCTGGGGTACATTCATGTATGCTAGAATGCCATTTGGCTTATCCAATGTTGGAGAAACATTTCAGAGAGCTATGGATGTAGCTTTTGTGGTTCAAGTAAATAAATTTATGGTCATTTATCTTGATGACATAACTGTTTTTTCTAAATTTGATCAGAAAAATCTAAAGCACTTGATGAAGGTTTTTGACAGGTGCAGAAAATTCAGAATATCATTGAATCCTGAAAAGTCTATGTTTGCTATCAAAGAAGGAAAACTATTGGGCCATTTAATTTCAAAAAGGGGAGTGGTGATTTATCCCAAGCATGTGTCTGCCATTAAAACATTGATCTTACCTAGAAACAAGAAGGAGATTCAAGCATTTCTAGGCAAGATTAATTTTTTAAGGAGATTCATCCCAAATTATGTTGAGATTGTAAAAGATATAGCTGGCATGCTATGAAAATATCGTGAAGTTAAATGGACTGTCTCTTCTAGGCATGCATTTTATCAGATCAAGAAATCTATCTTTGAAGCTCCCACCTTAGCTAGCCCTGATTACACTAAACCATTCAGTATCTTTTCCTTTGCCTCAGAAACAACCCTTCTTGTTGTTCTACTACAAAAGAATAATATTCCCATGAACAACCCATAGCCTTTTTTAGCGAGGTTATGAGAGATGTCAAGCTTAAGTATGACATAATTGAGAAGCAAGCATATGCCCTTATTCAAACTGAAATCATTTAGGATGTATGTCCTACATTCTCCTATTACTTCTTTTGTTCCTAACAGTGTTGTGAAAATCATTTTAGCTCAACTAGACACTGATGGAAAGAGACGTAGATGGATCACTCAAATACTGGAGTTTGATCTAACTATCAAAACTACAAATCTAGTAAAAGTCCAAGGGTTAGCCAAGCTTCTAGCTGAATCCAACTGTAAAGTGCTTGAAATCAATTATGTTTTAGAGATACAAGGGAAGAATCCACAAGAACCTTCTCAAACTTCAGATAAGAAGAATAAACAAGAACCTTCTCAAACTTCAGATAAGAAGAATACACAAAAACCTTATGTCCTTGCATAAGGGGAGAATACACAAGAACCTTCCCTTCATCCTGAAGAAAAGAATCCACAAGAACCTCTACCTTCAGATCAGATCCGCCCTTTATACATTGATGACAAATTTCTGTTGTCAGATTGGTACCAAGACATTGTAAATTTCTTGATAAATTTTGAATTTCCAGCATCATTTTCCAAAAGCCAGTGTAAAACTCTCAAACTGAAAGCAATCAAGTATTATGTTTAATAGAATCAGAAACTGAAGATCATTGACGAGTTTCATACAGGATTTTGTGGAGGACATTATGCTTGGAGAGCAACAACATATAAGATATTAAGGGGAGGATTTTATTGACCAACATTGTTCTTACAAGTAGGAGCAAAGTTCAGATGTTGTGTTCCTTGTCAAATGTTTGCTGGTAAGAAAAAATTAGCAACTCTTCCACTAGTTCCATCAATAGTCTCAGAACTGTTTCTTGAATGGGGATTAGATTTTATTGGAGAGATTCATCCCACTTCAAGTAATCAGCATAGATGGATCCTCACTACAACAGAATACTTCACTAAATGGGTGGAAGCAATTCCAGTGAGAAATGCTACCAATTCAATAGTAATCAAATTTATTGAAGAGAACATATTATCTAGATTTGGTTGCCCAACTCAAATTTTCACTGATAATGCAACTGTTTTTTCTAGTGTTAAAATGATTAAGTTTTGCCAAAAATATGAGATTCTGTTACATCATTCAACTCCATATTACCCACAAGGTAATGGCCTTGCAGAATCCTCAAAAAGAGTCCGGTAAAGGTAATCACAAAGACTCTAGCAGATCATAAAAAGAGCTGAGACTCTCATTTAATTTACGCAGTATGGGCAAACAAAATTACTCCAAAGAGATCTACTGGAAAATCTCCTTTCCAGTTATTTTATGGGAAAGATGCAATCTTCCCTACCAATTTGGCCTTCCCTACTTTAAAATTCCTGCAAGATTCAACAAATGAACCTGATGATTTTTCAAGGAGAATAAATCAAATTATTGAACTAAATGAAAACAAATATGAAGTTCAATACAAATTGAAAAAGTATCTGAATAAGATGAAGAGCCTGTTTGACATAAGTGCTAGGGAAAGGGACTTCAAGGAAGGTGATCTATTTCTAAGATGGGATTCCAGGAGAGAAGAAAAGGGAAAACATGGAAAGTTTAACAACCTGTGGTTTGGACCTTTAGCAATTTCTGAAGTGAAGGGAAACAACACTTTTGTGCTACAAAATCTTGAGGGGCTATATTCCAATTATCCTGTAAATGGAAGGTTTCTCAAACATTACATTCAATACTAAGAAGTTGAAATAGATTTCATTACTACCATTGTAAAAACTTCGATTTATTTTACTTTTCAAGTTGTCAGTGTGATTTTTTACAGCAAAAGATTCCATAGCCCAAGGAGAAGGCACATGGATCTGTAGGTTCTCTACATTCTACAGGAGAAAGAAATCCCCAGATGGAGCTGATGTTGTAGCATTTTTTTGTTTTGGTAAGTTAAAATAAATTAGTCCAAAAAATGAAAATATTTTTCAAAAAATGTTAAGCTAGGATATGGACAAAAAGTATACTAAACAAAAATGTTAGGAAATATTTTGATAAATATGTCCATATAAAAGAAAATGTTAGAATAGATGCCCTAAACAATGAAGGAAAAAATAAAATATTAGGTTAGAGAGAAAAGCAAAAAGCAATAAACTTTGAAAGTGTTGCAAATCTAAATGCCACTACTTTTACTCTAATTCACTTTTGAAAATAATAGTTGTGTGCAGTTCCTTTAGATACCACACTAGTTTATTTAATCCAATTATACAATTTAATCATAATTGGATTTGTTTTTAAATTGATCGTCATAGGTAGAAAATAAAATTGGCTCAACAGTTTAATCTAAGCCAATTGAGAGAATAAGGTATAGAGGTAGATTATTCATGAAAATAAATATTGGGTTGCTAACTTAAATTCACCCAACTAAGTGAAAAAAAATGTTAGGGTAAGTAAAGGGTAGGTAGAAGAAAGGTTGCATAAATACAAGGTTGTTAAAGCATAAGCACGTTTATCATGCTTGATCCAATGTTTCAGTGTGTAGGAGCAGTTACAAAAGTGAAAAGATGTTCACTAGTTGATTTGATTAACTTCCCCTCATTTCATTTCATCCCCCACTACATACTTACTAATTCCCATTATCCCATCGTTTCTTATGAAAATACCCTTTTCCCTTCATTTTCACCCTTGCCCTTTGGTTTCACACATTTTCCTAGTAAATTACCCTCCAAACTCATTCCCCTTTGAAGAAATCACTTTCACCTTATTAATTTCCCTATTTCACCCAAAAACCCCATAAAAACCCTTTATTCTAAGTTTAATCTCCCACCCCCCCCCAAACATTGTTTAATTAACTCCGCCAATCCATATTTTTCCCAACAAAATCCTTTTAACCAATAAAGACCCTTTCTCCTAAATTTTTGTCTTCCCCCTGCTTTATCTTAATTAACTCCGCAAATTCACTTTTTTCCGATGTAAATCCTTTTAACCCACCACCCTTGGTGCGGTTAATAAACCTCTGCTATATTTTAACCCTGGTCCCACTGTATTAAACCCGCTTATTATATTTTCAACCCGCACTTTATTCATTAAATTAATTACAAATCACTTGTAATTAACCCTCAGGCACCGCTAATCTCTGTTGATTTCCCTTCGCGCATCTCAACCGCGTGACAACCCTTTGATCACCCACTTCAAAATCCAACAACGCACATCCATATTGTGCGCTCCCGACGTCCGATATTTACTATCCAGAAAGCACGCGAGGTTCGTGGTTTTGCTCGGGACCCTTTCAGTTACGTGGCAACTTTATGTGAACTTGCGTGCTCTCATGGAAAAATCACTCGAGTGCCAAAAGCAGTGCAGTGAACCTTAATATCTCCTCCCCACATAGGCCGAAACCATCCATTGTTCACTTATCGAATTTGGCGCCAAATTTTAAACGTTACCCGTTAAAAAGCCAAAGACCCTCATTTTCACTCTTTCGCCCGTTTGCACAGTGAAACCTGCCTAAGCGTTCATGCGCTTCCCTGAGCATTTGCAACCCAATTTCACCGATGTTTACCCCCCAAACATGCTCCGAACTTTGTCCACAGACTTTCCTGTTCCCTGAAACCATTATCACCTCCTTGCCAACCTATGTTTTTATTAATAAATTGTTTTATTTTGCAGGTGATTAGAAGGTCAAAAGCTTGGATAAACAATTTTTATACAAGTACCAAAACTTGTTTACTCCAAGATTCGCAAAGAAATCTACTCAAAAGGATTTATTCAAAAGGAAAAGACAATTATACGCAGAGAAGAAGAAATCATTTACACAGAGGCAGTAAATATTAAAACGGAGATAAATCAACAACAACATATCACATTTTCACATGAAGTCAAACAAGTATTTAGTGAAATTCACTTTTACCAAAGACATACATGCAAGATAAGAGTAAAAGATACCAGATGATGTGATTTACTGCCAATGGTAAAAGTAAAAGCAGGTGATAGAGCATTCATGGTAAAAGACTAAATAGTGGAGATAGATAAAAAAATACAAGTGTATCAGGTGAAAGTTCATCAGTGAATATGACATCTAGCATGTAAATCGAACAACATTCAACTTTTGGAGGAACAGTCATCCAACTTCAGCCATTTTTCAGTTTTTCAATGATAGTCACCAACAGCGCAGCATCAAAATAGTGCCATATCAACTAGCAATCTTTATTTTGATTTTATAATAATCCATTTTTGTAAAAATAGTTTAGGATATTTTCTTAGTTCTATTGTTGTATAAATAACTCTCTTCACAAGTTATTAAGGGTTGCACCCTTGAAGAAGAAGTTCTAAACATTTTATGTACTTAACTTTTCTGGATCATTAATACAAAGCAAAGGATTCTGAATTATGTTTTACATAGTTTGTGTTTCCTGTAAGTTTTTCCGGTATTACTCATTATGTTTTTCTTCATATTCTTATGTCTTACAGAGATAACTAGGTAGGAATAATTGGGTTTCAATATATTCCTACAAGCTTTTGAAGTGATAATCTATAAAGAGAATGAATTAATGGACTGCTTGTTTAATTAATTCCCTCTAAATCAATAAATCATCAACATCTTTTGTAAGCTTAAGCATATTCTCTTAAACCTTCTGAACATAGTTTAAAGGTTTTCATACTTATGATTATTTAATTTTCAATTTGAAAACTATTATACTCATATTATTTCTCTATTTATGCTCGCCACCATACAAGCTATATCACTGTGTGAAATTGTATAGCAGCCCTCTGCTTTGATATTAATATTATTTATAAGGTTAGGCATTACAATGTTACATATATTTCATACATTGGTCCTCCAAATTAAAACAAAACCCCCAAAACAATTATCTTAGATGTTATGGCATGATAGCTAACCATTATCATCTCAGAGATACAACGCATGTGTTGTAGTGGTAATTCATTTGGCTTACATAAGTTATATGTTCAAATCTTAACAATGCAATATTTTGTCATTTTTTATTAACCATGTGATAATTTGGTGCCATGTGGCAATTTACGATTGGCCTATGTGGTAGCATATTATTGGATCATTTTCACTGCTCAACTATCCTCCATATAAGCAGGTGAAACTTCAGCTTGCCATATTAGCAGGTAACACATCAACTTGTCACATTAGCAACTGACAATAGTTTGCCATGTTAGCAAGTGACTCATCATGCCATGTCAGCATGTCATATCACTACATAGTCAACATTGCCATCTCAACCTCTATACAGGCCATTTGGCATTTTTTGGCACTGCCACATGGCACTCTCTGGTGTTGCAACGTGGCACCCTTGCACAACATTTTTTATTGTTTCATAAAAAAATTAGTAGAGCATAACTTTCTCGTACGATGTTCGTTTGAGGCGATTCAAACATCATTCGAAAGATTTCGACAAGAACTATGCAATGAGATAGTTTTAATTAACATTTGAGACAAAAAAAAAAATGGTATTTTTTAAGATTTTGTAGCAATTGGACTTGGAAATTCATCAAATCATTAAAAATATGTTTCTATTATGAATTTTCCTCAATCTAGATTTTGAATCACTTAAAAAAGTGATCAAATGAGGAAATTGTCAACAAAACATTGATGGGTAGTCCAAGGTGCACCACTTCCCGATAGGTAAAAGTGCATCTCATTTTAATTTATCTTCCTTGAACTTGTCATATTAGCACTATTTCTGAATCCATTGCATATATATCATATGAAGAGAGACTTATCACCTCTCTCCTTCAAGAATCCTACGTTTTATTGTAGATAAGTATTAATTTTTTGCAGGTTCTAGGATGATCAAAGAAGATCAATCTATGCATAAGTAGGTTTTACGAACCAATTTTTTTCAGAAGATCATGTCTCAATGAAATTTTGAAGAATTCAAGTCCATGTCAGATAACATCCATCATGCCATTTCTACCAAAAGAAGTCTTTCTGAATCCAATTATGTCATGGCATACTCATTAATTTTCCTCTCTCTAAATCATTCATGTTCAAGTCCTAATTCCCATCTTCCTATCACTACCAAAGCATGTTTTCAAACTTGTTTTCCCTTTTCAAGTTTATACTTTCCTACCTCACTTACATTTCATCCCTAACCCATGAATAAAGTCATTCAACTCACTTACATGTTGAGTTACCTTGTTTCCCTTTTCCTTTCTACCAAATAAATTATGCTTGATAGATGCAAATATGGTCTTCTAAATCATTGTTTTATACTCGTGTTAGATGATGGGGGATTCATTAAGTCCCTCCTTATAACAAGTCTTGAAAAATTGACTTCAACACATTATATGGGTTCAATATTAGAGTTTCTTTTAGTACCTTGAGGCTTGCATGTCTTAATGACAATTTCTCTTACCAATAAATAGTGGGAATACATCAATTTCTCACGTTTGTTGGATCTTCTAGGTGACCCAACTCCAACTCATTTATTCGTACCTAGTAAGATGTACTTAGGTATCTGAATCTCATTGAGATTAATGGTGAGCAGTCTCATGTTGGTTAACAACATTCGTTAATGGACAGTAATCCAACAATTTCTTTTTGTGTTCGACATCAACAATATTTATTCACATAGAAAATAATTATGTCATGATGTAGATATGTATGAAGACTATATGATTTCAGCATCTTTCAACAGTGTCCTAATAAATCAAGATTCAGTTTTATAGTTCAACAATTGTCCCAAAAATAAGAAGGAACACAAATCCAACTTTAGATTTCATCCTATATTCCTACAACCAAGAAGCACCATATCAAATTCTTTCACTTCACATTCCATGATCCACTAATAACATTCAATATCTCTCAGATGCATAGATCATTGACTTTTCAAGTAGGCAAAAGTATGTTGTTTTCTAATCTTTAATCATTAATTCCTTGAATTCTAAAATGCATGTATTAGGAAATTTCTCATGTGACATTGATTTCCCCATTTTCAAAAGACAAAAGACATTTAGTTGGGGGCGCCATCACCTCATATATTATTGACCAGCATGCGTCTCCCAACTAATTGATGATGTTTTTTCATTCAAAGATGGATATGTTTTGTAAAAGATTCAAATTATGAGTGAGGGTTGATTTATATCTCTATTAATAAATATTCAATTTGAATACATTCTTAAATATTATTTGTTGCATTAATTAAGAAGGAAAATAAAATAAAAGTGTTGTCACACAATAACCAACAGTTCAAATGCTTATGGTTGCCACACAAGAACCAACCATAAAGCTACTAGTTAGATATCTTTCAAAGAAAGAAGACTGGCAACAATAACAAGCTCATGAGAAAAATAAATAATTAAAGGAGACTACACATGTCTTGGACGTATCTCAAAGTTATCTAAATGACTTGTTGGCAAATCTTACACACCTCAAGGCTACAGAAAATAAGATGACTTCAATTAATGTGAAGTTGCATGAGGACACACAACACCTTTAGTTAGGGGAATGTCGGGTCTCCAAAATGTCATCCATTTCACCCTTTTTTTATCACTTTGCTTCAGAATTTACCATAATCCGCAGCTCCATAACTATGCACAAATACCATCTTCACAATTAATTATAGTTTTAGACACATTATTTTCCAATACATATATTTTGGTATTTTGAGTGAATTTTTGGTTAAATATTAGAAAAATAACATGTATTCACTTATATATAGAAGTTGGATTAATTTTGTGATTTGTGTAGGCATATTTGAAGATTCCAAGATAGTCATATTTAGCTTCTAAGGCTCAAATTCGAATTTCTTCTTCAAGATCTTGAATATTTGAGAAATATTTGACATCACTGATAAAGCACATGTCATGGAGAAGAATCATGGAATTTTTTATAAGTGTATCATATCAAAGATAAGAGAGATTTGTGAGAGGATATGAAGAGATGCTAATTGCTAGATGTCAACAAATGGTTGTAACCACATGAGATATTTGTGGATCTAAATTTATAGATTAGTTATCTTAGTTTATGTATAAATAGGAGTTCCTTCTCCTCTCAAAGGATGTGAAAATTTTGGGAGTTATGATCACGCTTCAGTATAGAGTTTTGGAATGCTAAGGATTGGTTATGTTTATGCTTCATCTTATATAAATAATATTGATTTTATGAATACAACCATTTGAGTATAGTTAAGATTTTATGATGAGATATGGTGTTTCATCAAATGGATTCTTGAACTTTCCACCTCTCATGCACTTCATGATGGCCACTCGATGAGTATCAGTGTATTTTACTGTTTCATTTTTACAAGATAGAATAATTTATTTTTCCGCAATGTTTACTTCAAGTCTTTTGATTAGATGCATTGTTTACATTCTTTTATGCTCATTCCATTTATTTTCTTTTGCAGGTTAAGCGTTATTGCTTTCATTTCATAGATTCAATGATTTTCAATTTTTTTGTTTTTAAATTCATAGATACTCATGAATGATTCTAATTTGAAAATGCACACATCAGTAAATTCAATTGATCTCTCACTTCTTTCATAATAAGTTGCCTTTAAATTTCATAGCTTAAGAATTCAGTGCTTTCTTAGTATAGGAATTTTTTTCTTTCTAGATTAAATTTACTTTGAAGTCTTTAGTTCCAAGTCGTTAGGATAGATTTAATTTCCTGTTGATTAGATATATTTAATTTCATGTCCCTAGAATAGGTTTATTTTCATGTCAATAGAGTAAGTTTACCTTCATGTCAATCGTCATTTCAATTTCATATATTAAAATGTTGCTTTCCAAGTTCTAAATTTGAGAGTTTTGAAAAATAAAGTGTGTGCATATTCATCTTAGACATTTTTCATGAATAGGTTGAACTTCCTTTTGAAATTGAAAATTGATTCCTAGAATATATTGTGCAAGTGTATTTCTCAAGTTTACAGACCCCTGGTTTGATAGTTTAATGACAAGTAATTTAACTAACAATTAAATTACCCATCAAGCACTATCAACACTTTTGGTGTTAGGAGGGAAACTAGAGTATGGCTGATAATTCAACACATTCGCATCATTCACCTTTGCATCAAGGCAATAATTTTCCTATTTGCACTCCATTGTACATATACGAGAAAGAAGAAACACCTCCTCATGGTATGAGATGTGCGTACAAGGTTTCTTTTTTGATTAACTCCAAGAGTTACATCCTTTCACTCATCAATTTTCCAAATCTCTTGGACTACTTCTTGTTGCCTTAGTTCTCCCTCACAAAAGTTCAACTAAGGAAACAACTAATCTGGTGTTTTGGTCTAAACTGTCCAAGAATTAGTGACTACTTCTTTGGATGATCTAACTGATTTTTTTAATGGGAACATCACTCAAGGGAACACACCAACACCTAACACTGGAAATTTGGAGGGAGACGAATAGAATGTGCATATTTTGGACAACAAATAACTTGACGATAATGAGGATATAAATAGTGAAGAAGAAGATTCTTTGGAATTAGGTAGTGAAGAGGAGGAGAGTAATGCAAACATGGTTGACGATCGGTTGGATTGGATGGCTCAAGGGTCTCTTGCCCTTTTGGGTCAATTGCATTGCTTACCAAAGCACCCAAAGAAGCTCTTGAAGAAGTATCATCCTAACAAAGTGACGAAGGTTGAGGACCATATCAATGATTTATACTTGCATCTAAGGATGTTAGAGGTCCACCATGATGATGTTGTCTATAGGTTATTTCCTTATACTCTTGAGGGTAGAGCATCAACATGGCATAGGGAATAAAGAGAGGGTGAAATACTTTAATAAGAAGTTTACTCTCCTATTGAATAAGTTTCCCACTAATGTCCTACCACATGATTTGATCACTAAGGACTACTATACTTTTTCTTTACTGACTAACATTTCTGTATTGGTGAAATGAGATACAAAAGAAACATTGGTTGAAACTTTTGTGGAATCTATTTTTGTAGAAAATGACTTGCGATCTATCAAAATAATAAAAAATTAGGAAGATTCAAAAGAATCTAAAGATACTGGGAAAAAGCCTCAAGTCTCCTTATGTAAAGCTTGACTAAGTCCTTAAAGCAACTGAAAAATGAATTTTCTAAATTGAAGAGGAAGTCAAGTGAGGCATCAACTAGTACCAAATATTTTAAGTCGTTATTCAAGAAGAATACCAATCAATTACCCAAGTTTGCTCAAAGTTCCAATGTAGTATTCAATGTTGAGGATGTGGGTAGGGAGAACTATTATACAATGGAGACATAATATGATTGCTATGATTACTAATGTCATGGAAGGACAAGCTACATAAGAACAACCTAAGAATAACAAAGAGGTAAATGAAGCAACCTCGTCAAAAGATAATGCGAGTGTTGTTGAGTAAATTTTTTCTTTTGATATTATTTAAAATAATGAGCAAGAAAGTGTTAGTGAGGCCATAGTGGGTGAAGCTCCTCCAAAACAACTATCTAAACCATATAACCTTAGAAGAAAAGGATTAATTATTGAGATGGAAGTGGAACAACAGAGAAATAAATTTATGAGGAAATCCTACCTCCTAACAATATGGCTTAGAGTTCGCAGACAAAATCCAAAAGTGCTTAACCTCCTAAAAACATTTCTCAGAATAGTCACAACAAGTCCATCACCCCTTAGGCATCAAATAAGGCTTCACCACTCAGCACTTCAGCACATCCTTCCAAGGATAAATATATAGCATGTGATATTGAGTAAAACATTATTTAAGATATGAAGAAAGTTTGAACTAATATTTCCATCTATGAGCTAGAAAAATTGGAAGACCAAAGAGAATTGATCATCAAAACTTTCACATCCAAGCCTTCATCAGGTAAGACAAAAACTACTTGTAAAGATTCATCCGATAAGTCCAACACTATCCTTGAATCGATTGTAAATGTTGCTAACATAAATGTAAGATCTACTTGTCACCCTTTCTTGTTAAATTTTGAAATCTTTAATTACAATTTTCACACTTGTCTTGTTGATTATGTTACATCCATGAATGTGACACCCTTGTCTATCACAAAGAAAATTAGTGCAAAATGGAAAAAGGAAGTGTTGGGTGCAGGAATTGCGGTTAGGCAGACTCCTTCAACACTTAATTGTCAACCCATGGGTTCCGTAAACTTAGAGGCGAAGCACAAGAAATGCTAGAAATGATATGAAATTTTCCTAACTCTATTATTACTTCCTTAATTACAACATTGGAGAATCAAAAAGAAAAGAGATCACCTGACAATTTACACCAAAGAAATTCTAGTGCTGGAATGTGAAAGAAAGTACTTTTGCGGAGAAATAAATGAAAGGAACTTTCAAACTCTTGTAAGAAATCCTGACTAATTGAAATGGAAATCTATGTCTATCTTCAGTATATTTGTATTTCAGATTAATAATTGGACCCTTGAAGATGTATGACTTCTTTATAGATCTTTTTCCCTGCACTAAGTTGTTATTCCTATACTCCTGCAATATTCTTGCACTAGTACTGGAACAAATTTTATATGTTGGAAGTATATTTTACACTTTTAATGAAGATTTATGTACTCATGGAGGGGCTCTAAGCCTCAAGACTAGAGCACTTTGTTCCTATATCAGGATATCGATTCCTGTACCATAACATAGATTCTTGCACCAAGTTTTCAAATTTATTTTATAAAAGAATAAAGAGTGTGTTAACTTAAGGAAATAATTTTCAAAGGTGAACATAACTTTGAAATAGCTTCCACAAGTAGAAAGATGCTTCAACCCAACTTAACTTCACAATGAGAATTAACTTCTATAGTCAAAGCACACTTTTCTTTTATCAAGGAACTCCTTCATGCAACTAAAGAAATCATCTAATTGTGACAACAAGCTTTATCCCTGTAATAGTTATTCACACAAATCAGATCTGCCTTTTTAACCTTCTTAATTCAGAAAGGTTCACTTTGAAATAATTAAATATGAAGTTTGATCCTTCCCAAAAAAGTATAAAGTGTAGGTACATATTAATGCATTATAACATCATTCATTCTTTAATTACCAAAGAATATCTAATTCGGGATATGAAGAATGCTTCGGAATGATGAACACTCACTTGCAGAAACGCATCAAGACTCTTATGACAAAAAAGAACGAAAGACTTTTTTAGTAATGAACCAAAGAAATCGATTTGCAAAACTGTAAATGCATGAGTATAGGAATAATGTGGTTGCATGATTCCAGCAGAAATAATACTAAGCATTGAAGAGAAGAAATTACAAAAGGGTAAAATCAAACTTAGTTAAGCATGCACACCACCGATCTGCCACACAATGGTTATGAATGAAATTGAACCTGAACTTTATGGAAGAATGAAAACATATATTTAATTCACACCTTGCATTAAAATAGAATCAACACACATTTAACGAGAAAACAGAATGCGAGGGAGAATGAGTTGGGTTGGCTGGGCACTAGCCAACCAGCTCGTTTCCCTGTTTAGGAAACTTAGAAACTCAACTCTCAAAGACGCATCAACACAGAATTAAAACACAGGATTGAAATAACATGGTGCAGTCCCTTTATATTAAATTTCAAAATCAGCAAATGTACATGATGAAATCGAATCTAGCCTAGAACAAGGGCTATGATACCAACAAAATTACAAAATACTACAGTTACACTAGCATTTCTATAACTATCGCTCGTTTCCATTTTCTATCTGAATCCTACATTATATACATCCCTTCAAGCCTATGGCCGTAACCAAATTACATGTAGTGGTATAATCTAAGTCTTTCGGCTGTAACAAAATAACAACAATATTACATGCTAATCCTTTCGGCTATAACAAAATGATAAACTTGAGCATTCAACCGAAAACCTAATCTTTATCATATCCTTGACTTATCTCTGCTCTGAGCCCAACTCGAGATGATCGATTATGAACGAGATGTCTTCGTTAGGTAGTAAGGTGTCAGAAAAGTTTAGGATTCACCAACGGTGCAGGAATCCTACCTGCACTCGACCATGCTAAAGAAATGATTAATACATTGCTTACCAAATACTTTAGGAAATAAGATATTAGTTGAAAAGAATAATAAAGGTATAAAATCTATAAAAGTAATTAACTAATCACATTTGCAACCCTTAAATATGAAATATAAAGCTAGTGCAGGAAAAGGCACGATTCTTGGAATAATGCAGGAATAAGGAAGTTACGAGGTTAAAATAGAGGTCTAAGGTTATGATATTGAAGTAGGAAAAGGGTTAAAAATGAAGAAATTTAGCCTACCAACATCGTCCCCTCCTTATGCTATTTTGGGTCCTCACAAAACCTTTACTTGCTGCAAAAAACCAAAGCAAAGGAGCCTCCCTTCAATTCTGAACTTGTATGTTGATCCTTGCTTTCACTTTCTTTGCCTTATTGCCCCAAGCCTTCTTGAATTTCTTGGTCACCTTTTTAAGATGTCTATAGCACTTTGAGGCTGGAAATTTCCATATCTTGACTTGTCTTTTCTGCTCTTTCACTTCTCCTATCAACTCTGCATTCATTTGCTTCTGCACTGTATTCTGCTCTTTCATGGCTTGGTTTAATACCTCCAAGTTGTAAACATGTTGCTTGAGCTCTTCTATTTGGCTGTTCAGATAGAGGGTGGAGTTTTCTACCCCCAATTCCATTGGTGCAGACTTCTCGACAGTCGATTCCAAACATGTTTCGACATCATCAGGGTCAAGGTTATCTTGGCCACCCAGTTCCTGCATTTCAATATCATCAAGGGTTTAAATACTTGTAGTTTCAACATCACTAAGGGTCTCAGTACCATGCAAATTCACTTTACTAGGGGTTTCAGTACCCAGAACTTCAATATAATTAAGGGCTTCAGTTCCTAAAACTTCAATATTACCAAGGGCCTTAGTACCCTGCTCATTCACCTTACCAGGGGTTTCAGTACCCAGAATTTCAAAACTATCCAGGGCTTCAGTGTCCTGCACCCTATCATCCATCTGACCCTCCACCAGGTCTTTGCTTGCACTTGGAATTGTTTTTCTCTTCTTCATCCTACCAAAGAGGACTAACAAGGGTGTGTCGTCTTCCTTCTCCGCATAGTCTCCGTCGGCCGCTGTATGGGTTGCTGCCTCAGCGAGGACCGAGAGGTAATTGTTACCCAGTGAAACAGGTGGTGAGTCATCCAATAGTATCGGGGAGGTCGACTAAACATGACCCGCCCTTGAAGAGGAAGTCCTTCTCCTGGCTAACCTCCTAGTCTCAGTAGGGCATGGGATCAAAGTTTTTAATTTTTCTTCCTTTCTTGCACTCTTCTTCTTGGTCGACTTCCTTGCAAATCATCCTTGAAACTCCTTTAAAAATCCTTCCCAGGTCACGTTTTTAACCTCTAGTTCTTTCTTGATTAAAATTTCGATCATCTCGTGGTGATATAACTTGTATGCAACCTAGATTTATTTCCCTCTCTAAACACGTTTTGATATTTTTGTCTAAACTCCTGAGAAAATAATAAGGAAACTTAATGAGAGTACCAGACTCAAAATTCAGGAGCAATCGTATGTGATACATGAAGGTCAATGAGTAATGAACCTCGCAGGTAAGAAACTTTAGCAATACATAAAGGAGATCCTTCCATTTTCCAATCATAGAATTACATTGGAGACCATTCTTCCAGTCCACCTTTTTGTTGGAAATAATACTAGGAAGGGGGGGTGTGAATCAATATTAGCAAATCAATAACTTTTTCATTACCATATTTAGATTCATATATGCTACTTCTGTTAAGGGAACCCGCGTGTACATGCAACTGTGTCTAATTCAACTAATGTATATCTAGTAAACTTATGATTCAGTTAATCCATTAAATGTTGATCTTTAATCAGTGCATCAGAACTTCATTAAACATATGAACAGTAAACAGGTGCAGTAAAATAGAACAGATTATCACACATAAGAAGCACACATGAACACCATGATGTAAGGTGGAAACCCAATGTTGGTGAATACCACATGTTGTAGTTTGTCTCTATCTTCTTTTAATAAGAAACTTCTTTTTACAATATTTATGTACTGGTGCAGTCTTATACCAGTCACAAGCTTCTACCTGCAGAAGGCTACAACCTTCTCTCGTTCTCTAGCTTCTCCTGGAAGGGAGCTACAACCACCTTAGCTCTTGTACTAGCTTATGTACTAGTACATAGGTGCTGGCCTACAGAAGGCTACAACCTTCTTTTCTTCCTGCAGGTACCACGTTTCATAAATTTTCAGACTGGATACTGATGGAACACAACATCATAATCTGAAGGCCATGTTTCATCCAATTTTCACACTGGACCATCAACAACATTGAAGCTCAAAATCAATCACCACTACAATACAACTATTGCATCAACCAATCACCCAATACTGAATCACTGATACCCTATCATCAAGACATAGAGTGAAACCCAAAACTCTGCAGCAATATTCAAGCCAACTGTATCACCAAAATTCATGCATCAGAGTGCATACGCTATTTGGAAGAGCCAAACTAGCATGTATACACAATTTCAGCAAAGCGAACCAGCGCATATGTCATTAAATAATTACTTATAACTTCGCTGCACTTCCCGACTTCAGACATACCCAGATCATTACATACAAAAGGATAGTACGTGTGTTAGCAACTAGATCTAGTCCATCAGATCACATAAAGATAATTCATTATGATCCTGGTCCGTTATTAGATCTCATCCATCAACATTGAAGCTAATCACAATCAACCAATCTGAATATGCAGAATACTGTCCCCAGTAAACAGTCACCAGAATTCAGACTTTACATCAACAACCAAAACCACTTGTAACTTCAAACATCATATTTCATATGGTATACACTACTTAGATGTATCTAACCTATGTATATACGCGTTTTTATCAAATTCAACCAGCATATACATCTGTAAATATTCATTCATAATTTGCAGCTATTCTAGACTCCTAGATCATAATACTTATAGAACATTAATTGCGTCAGTTTACAGATCTAGAATAAGCATGATCAAACCATATAGAGATGATTCATTCCAAGCCATAAGATCTTGATCCATCATTAGATCTTTTCCTCCATCAATCGTTGATATTCCTCCTTGGCTCAGATCAAGTAAAGCATCATAAACCCATAACCTACATACTGGATCTCACACTGCATCAGATATTTGAGACTTTCTAAGTACCTTTTCCTAATGATCTTCTCCTCCTTTTATAGTCTTAGGCCTTACTCAATACCATGGTCCAAAACCACTTAGAACAAATACCTTGGTCCCAATACCTAGGGTCAATACCTCGGACCAAATACCATGGTCCAAATACCATGGACCAAAAACTTAGTTTCCGACATGTACGCGCTTTTCCTTGCATGAAAGTGCGTGTATACGCATACGTGCCTTCTGCTCAATGAACCTGCCTGTATATGCGGCTTGGTCAAGGTACACCTTTGTATACCTCTTTTTCTTTCATTCTATGAGCTTAACCTTTAATACTTTGATCTTCATCATCAAGGACAACACCTGTATCATAATGTTAACTTGTTGCACTGTGAACTGTCATTTCCTTTGAACTGCCATGCATCACATCTGTTAACACAACTACCATGTATTAATGTCACATCTAATATCTCTTGTGAAGTTTCATCTAGTTACCATGTATAAGTGAGTTGTCCTGCTACAAGAGGGTTTCCATCAAGTACAACACATACATCATAATGCCAACACTTTTTCTTCGGTTTGACCATGAATTGACACCACAACTTCTTCTCTATCTTCTCGTTCTTAAACCATTTTTGTCCCACTGCTGGTAAGCCTCCCACTATTGGTAAGCCTATAGCCTGAGATTGGACTCCTCTATGACCGAAAATTCCAATGAACCAACCTTGGCTTGACTTCCATCAAAATTTCGGGTGAATGCTAGTGCCACGGCTGAGTCGAATCCATCAAATTTTTGCAGGAACTGGAGGAACCCGAATTCTTGCAATATTACAAGACTGTTTCTATACTCGGCCATTTTCTCCATCACCTTCACGAACTATGTTTCAATCCTTATAGGCATCATTTCTCTATTTGAATTCACCCAATATTTGTCTAAAACTTTGAAAGAGTATTACAATATAAAGAAATCAAAATGATGGTCTATCTATACATCCGCCACTATATTGGCCACTTCCCAAATGGTCATGCTTCATCATTAAAATTACACATATGTGAATACAAATTGTTTCAAGTACAGGTAGGCGATGGTGATTAGGAAAGGCGGTGGTTTAGGTAATGATTCAATGTTACGGTCATGCGAGGTCAGATATGGAGTAAGGCCATAATTAACAGGTGATGATTTTTTCAAGAAGAGGTAAGTATTGGATTTTGGGAGAATCATACCATCCCACATTTACTCCATGATCTCACATAAGGTGTTGTAACATCCCTGGTGAAAATTCCATTAAAAATATATAAATACCACGGATGATGGGATACGTATTCCAAGCTGAATGGTGGGAAAGACATCCTAGTGGGTGTTAATTTGGTTTTTTATGGTTAAGGAAATCGACAAAGGAAATGGCTAAGGCATTAAAGAGGAAAAAAGGTATCTTGGCACATTTATTTATGAAAATAATGGAAAATAGGAGAAAAAGGAGGTGAAAGGTCACAGGTTGGATGTGAGGAGGAAAATGAAGGAAAATAATGGAAATTAGGAGAAAAAGGAGGTGAAACATCACAGGTTACATGTGAGGATGAAAAGAATGAAAAATTAAGAAAAGAGGGGCCTCATTCATAAAAAGGCTTCTGAGGATCAGTTGAAAAGCTTCTTCCTTTCACTATGAACCTTTTGTCAATTCAATTTTGGAGCTCTCACATTATTCTCTCTCTCCCTCATACTCTTAGATACTTATAGTTTTCTTGGAGCACTCTTGGAGGGTGTGACATACTTGGATTCTTGGAGAAAGAAGACAAAAGAAGAGCAAGAAAGTGCAAGAGGGCATCGGCATCAGTAGCTACATCAAATCTTCTTACAGGTATCGAGTTGCATGTATTATTTCTTCACTATTTTGGCATGCATGGTACATGCATGTGGTTTCTTGGTGGTGATCTATCATTGGCATGGAGGATTGCTTGGATCAACATTGTATTGCCTAGCTTTGCCATTTCCTGGATAGCCATGTTGATTGTGGGTTTACTTTCATTGTTATGTTTTGGTTGGTTCTCATGTTTCCATAGCTTGGGTTGAGTTATTAGTCCTAGAATCCCTGCAACAGCTTGGGTTGAGTTACTAGTCCTAGAAGCCTTGTTTGGCAAAACATTCTGGAATCCCTTGGTGGGTTGAGTTACTAGTCGTGGAAGCCTTGGTTGGAAAAATGCTATGGAAGCCCTATATAAGTTGTGGGTTGAGTTATTAGTTTTGGAAGCCTTGGTTGGAAAAAAACTCTAGAAGCCTTGAAAGGCTTGGATGGAGACCAATCTGATGATGGTTTTTGGTGATGTCTAACCATGAGGTGGGATCATTGTTTGATGGGCTGAGGTGGGTGGCCTCTGGAAGCCTTGGATGAGCTTTGATTTATGTGTTCTCTAAGATCCCACATTCATGATTGGAATATGGAACGAGTATGATTGGTTGAAGAGAGACTTGGCTCATCCAATCTATGGTCAGGTCAAACGTGGCAGTCCCATCACTGGATGGTTCATTGCATTTATTAATGAAAAAAAATCATTACCTTGGTTTTCATGTGCAAATGTACTAATGTATATATGGATTTTGATGACTAATATGTTTATTGTACTTTTTTTCCCATTATGGTTTTTATAGCCAAACACTTGGACTGGATGGGCTCTATCATAGGTGAAATGAAGAACAAAGGTTAAATTTTAGACCTTTCTATCATATATGTTATCACTTTTCTTCTGTAGCATATTAGACATTGAAAATTTCTCCATATTGAAGGTAACTCCCATTGATAATGTGGTAAAAATTTCAGATATCGGTTCACAATACTTTAGGAATTATGATCTAAGGAAGATGTCTTTCCTGAACGCACCTTTAAACATGTCATGTTGAAATTTCTGCAATAACTCATCTTCTGTAGGCTTTCCGAAGTTAAAAAATTGTCCACATCTCGAGGACATACCACCGATTATGTGTTATAAATTTCAGATATTGGTTCACAATATTTTAGGAGATATGAGTAGAGGGAGTTGAGCCTTCTAAATGCTCCTAAAATCAGGCCTCAAATAGGTCACGCTGACATTTGTGTTATAACTTTTATTCTGGGAACTCTTAGGAGCTAAAGTTTTTTCCACGATGAGGGGAAATCCCACTCATATTGTGATAAAAATTTCAGACATTTATTTACTATATTTTAGGATATATGACCAATGGAAGTCAACCTTTCTAGATACTCCTAGAATTGTGCACAAAATATGATTGTGTGGGTATTTTGTTATAACTTTTCATCTATGAAATCTCAGAAGTTGAAACTTGAACTATAGTGAGAGATAATATCAGGAGTTGAAACTTGAACCATAGTGAGGGATAATAGCACTGATCATATGCTTCAATTTCCATAACTTGTACTACTACGGTTTAGGATATATGCTTTGAATCATTCGCTATATTAGTATGCATGCAAAGTGTTTGATGAAATGCTTAAATGGTTCAATGATTAATTGCATACAAACTATTTGATAAAATTCTTCAATGAGTATGTTGTTTGTGGTTAGGGATATTATTGATGTGTAATAGTATTCTTGTAGTTGATATATGCATACTTGTATGCAAAGAGTTTTCTATATTAGTTTGCATGTAAAGTGTTTGAGGAAATGTTTACATGCAAATGTAATAGTACAATAGTTGTTTGAAGAAAAATGTAAAAGTATGGTAATTGTTTGAAGAAAATGTTATTTTTTTGGATGAGATGGTATTGTAGTATGATAATATGGATGTAGTTGACCTATGCCTATTTGCATGCAAAGAATTTGAAGAGTTGCATGTAGGGAATTTGAAAGGTTGCATGCAAGGTATTTGAAAAGTTGCATGTAAGGAAATGGAAAAGTGGCATGTTTTTAGTTATTATGTTACAAGTGGAATAAGTGCAATGTTTTGACTTAATCTCATACAAATATAGGAGAAATAAAAATCAATTTCTTTTCAACTGTGGTTAAATTTAGTAAAGATTTGGAGATCCCATTTCCATAATTGGACATTGGAGATCGGGCCATTATAGTAGTTTTCTCCTTCTACCTTAATGTGGACCATGGATAGTAAGGGGGTATGCTTATAGGTTGTTAGTATTGGTGAATGCTAATTTAAAATTAATAGACATGATGTCTTGATTTTTGGAACATGTGACTGACTGTGTATGAATTATATGTCGCTTACATGTTGATTTCATGATGCCTACTTACATCCTTCTATGTTAGGTTACATTTTTTAATGTTTTGATTACATGTATCAGTTTTGTAGGTTGATTTCAAGAATTGATCACTTATGTTTGACTACATTCGTTTATGCGTAGGTGTATTTGATTTGGCATTGCTTATGCATACTGGTGGTTGCATGTGGAAATGTGTAAAATGGAGTAATGGTTGTTATTATGCATGTATAGTAGGTCAAACATGTCTTGTGAAGTCATTGTATGAAATTTAGGTCATCATGATGCTATTGGTTGTTACGATGCTAATCAGCTAGTTGAGATAGAGAAAGGGATGTAGATCATAATAATGAGGTTGCAGCATTAGAATTTGGGATAAGAGCAAATCATCAGACAGGTAATGTATGTTTGGCATGCAGGTATGTAAGTTTAGGATTATTATGTGCATTAGGTTTATGAACATGTATTTGATGTTATGGTTACATTCATGATAGATTAGATGATTAGTATGGTTATATGCATGTGTCATATAGTCAAGAATGATAGTAACTTGTAGTTGTATGCATTGCTATTTTTGTTTTATATTAGATAACCTAATGATTATGTTGTATGTTGTTGATGAATATGATATATAGCTTATTGTTGTTATATGCCATTAACTTGATGATTAGGGTCATTTCATTGAGATATTGATGTTATAATTTGCATTGGTCATATGCGTGATGGTTATGTTCATTTCCTTGAAGATCTTGATGTTATATGTATTGTGTTAACCTTGTTTGACCTATACAGATGGTTATGGTTGCAATATTTAGGTATGAATAGACAAATTTGTGAGATGGTGTCATACAAATCTAGATTGACTTTGCATATGTGTGAATGATAATTGTATATGAGTTTACGATGTGAACATGTTAGTTAGATATTGTTATGGCTATCATGATCTTATGAGTGCTTGAGCTGATGTGCTATAAAGTTATATTGTGCTAACTAGATTGATTTTGCAGACAAGATCACCTCCCCTGAGATACATCAAGGTATCAGTTGCTCATGTCATACATTTGATGATTGACTTGTTGATTATGTCATCTAGTTGATTTATTTAACATGGTATGAATATTTGATGAATTGCATAATAATATGAGTATGTGTTCAAATGATCTTGTTTTAAGATGATTGTACTAAAATATATGTGTTGAGACAGTGGATATGTACTTGAGTATAGTAGGTGATAGTTGTAGTATTATGACTGATGACTATGAGTTGACTATGGATTATGACATGATTGTTAGTCTTGGTAATGATTTATTTCAAATTAATAGATATGATTGTCTTGATATTTGGAAGATGTGGTTGACATGAGTGAGTAGTTGTAGGGTAACATTCTTGGTATTAGCATGACAAGGTAATAGTTGATGTGTCTATATAACTAATAGTTGGGTGGTGTGAAAGCATATAGTAAGCCCCGATTCCAACAAGGCAAAAAGGTAAAAGAAAGGAATTGGGCAAGAATTCCTTTGGATATGTTTGGAAACCCTAATTTCAAATGAATGAGTGCTTTGCACATAGGAAGCCTTCTTAACCTTGATTTTGTCTGACATTATGTGGATATGTGTTATATTCATGAACATGCACTTGACAGGTATATTAGCTACTCTTTAGCTACAGGTGGACCTGTTAAAGGATTGGAGTCCCTTGAGATATGGTGTGGATGTGTTTAGTCGCAAGCAACGTGCTTGGCATAATTAGATGAGGTAATTGGTGTATTATTATTCTTAATTATACATTCACAATTATGTGTTTATGGAAGCATGATGTAGGGAGGTTCATGGCAAGACAAGTTGCCATGAAATCTTGAAGATGGCTCAGGTTGAGCTTTCCTTGGGAACCATGGGGATTAATTCTTGGTTTCATTCTTATGCTTTTGGTATTGTGAGCTTGATTTGTGATTTTGTTTATGTTTGGTGCAAGGCCTGGCCACTTTGTTGTAGTGTCATATCGTTATGGGCTTTCGTGGTCTTCTTCTTGGTTTTTTCTTATTTTCTCTTTTATTGTTTTGAGTCTTGGGAATTGGTTCGGAAAGAGGAAAGTTGATGGAGCTCAGGGAGAGTTGTTAGGGTCCCACCCTAACCCCCTTATCTATGTAATGGGACCACGTCATAGTCAAGAGTCAATAAAGCCCATATTAATAATTGTAAGTGGTTAATCCGGAATTAATAACGGAACCACAGTTAGTTGCAAATGGGTCGTAGTATTAGATAGATGGTATTAGTAATACCGCGGTATTGGCCCGTGGTATTGCATATATGAGTCATATATAAAGGAATAGAAACTCCCTGCGAGGAGTACATGTCTTATTTTGTAATCGAGCTCTGCTCTATTGGAGGTTGCCCCCTCGAAGAGGCAAGTGAACATTACTCTCTGAATAATAAAATCATTGCTATTCTGTGTTCTGGGTATCTTTTCTTCGCATATTGTGTGTTCTGGGTTTCGTTTCTTCGCATACTCTGTATTTGGGTATTAATTGCAGGTTAAGAGCATAACAATACATTTTTCTAAAATCATTGGGCTGAAATGAACCGAATACTCTCCCATCAACAGTGTAGAATGTTCTGTCCGTAAATGGAATTTCCTCAATTGCCCATCTCATCACATCCGTATTATGGAAGAATTTGCTCTCGAGCTGCTATCCTGTGTAGGTAGGAATCAACCAAATCTTTTAAAGTAGCTTCAGATTTCTGGCTTGAACCTGCTGTAGCTTGTACTGATGTTTGCTGAGGTTCCTCGGCTTCAACCAGGTTGTATATATTTTGCCAAGTAGTGCTGCCAAGGCCAAGACATGTGGTATCTGAGATTAATCCCTTTTTTCTTGGTCCCAGATCGGTGGCATGTTTTCCTGTTACCATAGAAGCTGAAGTTGTTCCATACTTCTTAGATTTCTTCCCCATTTGGTCTGGAATCGTTACTGCGGAAAAACTCTGCACAAGAGGAAAATGAATGTAATGCGGAGAATAGATGGAAAAAACCAAGTATGGGGGAATTGTGTCAATCAATGAATAATGGATGATTTATCATAAGGCTCCCGCAGATACAATCTCTGAAGGGATTTAGGCATAACTGCTCATTAATTGGCCATTAAAACCTGTCAATCATTTAAATGCTCATTATATCCTTTACTTGCCGAATAATAGTTTAAGCGTGGATTTGATTTTTTGGAAGTTGGAAGCGAGCGCATCACTATCGGGAAAAGAAAAGGCTTTCAATGATAATTAATATATTATAGCGAAATAATATCAATCCTTTTCGAAATTCACGTTTGGGTTCATCAAAATCGGCAATCGGAGGAAGCCTTGGGAAATTTTATTTAAGTTTTAAGGAATCCCCGATCGCTGATAGCGATATCGCTTGACTCGCATCGGGAGTTTTAAGGAGGAGAGTTCGTTATATTCATATCGCATTCCCCGATTGCCGATTGCGATATCTCATCGGAGCAAAGGGGACAGGCCTTTTATTATTTGTTTTCCCAATATCCGTTGGCTACTCACTCTTATCGCATCGGGGAAAATCAATGGGTCATGGTTATGCATCCTTTGTTGTTGCGATATGCGATCTTGCGATCGCTTTATCGCAATAATAAAGAATTATTCGTTTTAAGACCAATTATTTCAAAAAGGTTTTAAAATGTTTTGTTTATTTCCGAACCTTTAGAAGAGTGATGGATTAATACCAATTTAATCTAAAAGGGACCCATTTCATATTATAATTTTCTAAAGTAAGATTTTATGAAATGGGGGGTTGTTGTATAGCACAACAAGAGGGCTGCAATCTCCTTTCATTGCACCAAATGTCTTCTAGTAGTACCAGATGATATGCCCTCGAACTGTGTAGCTATGTTGATGAAGGAATAGTAATCCCAAGAACTCGATGCATGAGCCACCAGGGTATTCCTCTTGGAGAAGAGTTCTTCGAAATTTTCCGCAGTGAAAATCTCTGATATAGTCTGGTTGCAGCGATAAACTAGAGTTGTTCTCTGTTGAATCCATTCCATAATTATCTTTGAGTCTCTTAAAATTTCCAAATCATCAATGGCAAGCCAGCCCCACAGGGCTAGAAGCTCGCCTCAATTGTTAGAGCTAATGCTGCTAGACCAGTTGAACTTGAAAAAGGTTCGAGGCTTCATGACAATGTAGGCTCTACTACCACACATTGTTATTGGAAGCTTCATCAGAAAAACCACTGGAAAGTGTGCCCATACATCCTTGGATTGGATTTCTCTATTCAACAGATTCTTCCCTGTTGGACCAATTTATGAGAAATATGTTCAAATCTTAATGTTGGTATCTCTCACTTCCGGTGACAGTTGGTCAAATATTTTTTCATTCCTGCTGCACTAGATACCCAGAGAGTGTAGAAAATTAATGTTTTGTGAGGTCTATTCTACCAAAGCCACTATGAAAGGCATCCTTTGATGGAGGATATGTTCCAATCTACTTGTATATTGAGAGTGTGAAGGACTCCTTTCCATATCGAAACTGCAAAAAGGACAGGTTAGGAATAGATGAATGACATCTTCAGGACTGTCATTAGATAATGCACACCTATTGGGGCCCTGAAATCGAAATAATTTTTTTAAGAGATTTTCCCAAGTGAGCATTTTTTTATATGCCACTCGCCATACAAAGAATTTTAGTTTCAATGGGATGTTTCATTTCAACTATTGTACAACCATGGAGCTCGAATTGGCTATTGATGTTCCCTTGTGATGTAGTTGTAAATATCCTTAACCTCTATTTGGGCTTTATTCAAGCTGCCAGCATATGATATTTTGTCTTCTTTTTCTAAAAAAATGATCTCAGTTTGGCATAAAAGTGAAGTGTAGTGTGTCCATTCTGGTCCTAGGTTGATCGACATTCCAATGTCATAGGCTTTGAGCCATGAACATATGACAGAGAGGGAGTTTTGGCCAACACGGATTTGATTAATATGAAATAAGCCTTTGGAGTGTAAGAATTCTATAATTGGGACAGAGAGAGTGAAGATGTTTTCCATCTCTATTATTGCATGTACACCTATTCCTAGATCTCCACTAGATCTAAGAAGATTTTGAAGCTTAAGGATAATATTCATGGTCCCAAAATTGAGTATATATCTTGGAAATGCTCATAAATTAATTCATAATGTTGACTTTTGTGAAGTTTTCCCTTGGTTCCCCTTAAACACAATATGAATGCACACTCGTGTCAATTCTAATCTATGGCGTGAAATGAGATCTGGCCACCATTTAAGGTCTGTTGGAGAAAATGGTATGGTTGACTAAAAGATTTTTTATATTGTTTTGTGGTTAGATTCTCGAATTTTGATAAACAATTATGAGGTTATAGATTTGAGGCTTCTTCGACCTACATTTTGTATGGTGATATTTTCTGGAGCCATCACATTCATGTTTTATTGGAATCGACGTTTCGAACAAACCACTATCCTGATGATGAACCATTGTGGTTGGTTCGAAACGTCGATTCCAAGAAAATATGAATGCAATGGCTCCGGAAAATATCACCATACAATTCTAAAGTTACCGAGCAAGTAAACATATTGGAGTCTGAGATTGCACAGTTGGAGGAAGCCGGGAACTTCCAACTTGGTTTGTGTTCACAGGTAATTATCTCTCTGTATGTATAATGATTGATTGGAATTTTTTGCTTATATTAAGACATAATAAGTTTATTTTTCCAGGATGATGCCAGTGAAATTTCTTGTTTGCCATCAGTAACATGTATCTTTAACAATGACTTCAATACGTAAGACATGGAAAATTAATGATTACGCGGCTTTTATAATAGAGATATTTGTTCAATACACATTGCATTTAGAATCAATTACACAATATAATATTTCAATTTATGTGTTTAGACTACTCTTTTTATGTAAAAATAGGAATAGAAATTAGCATGCCATAGTCGGATTACATTTGACATATTTGCTTATTAGATTTCAATATATTGTGGTTTGATATAGATAGAAAGATTTGCAAAGAATCCTTTAAGGTAAAATTTTACAAATATGCATTTTCTCTACTAAACATGAACCCTTGTTCTACTAGCAAAAATTTAAGATACTTATATTATTTATTAGGAAAACTTACGAGTCACTGATTATTTTTATAATTGTGTTTTTGGATATCCCTTCATAGTGTTTTGATCTTTGAATGTTTTTGTACAAGTGATTTCATAGAAATAATCAATACATACTTCTAAGTGAGTATTTTTTTTTTCTAATATATGTTACAATTACAACAATAATAGTCTATCAGGATCATATTCTTGCTATTTTATATTATGATTACTTGGTTATTTTCCTCTCACAATTACAACATTTAAATATTCCTAGAGAAAGGAAATTTTGCATGCCATTGATCCCCAACTCATATCAGTACATAAAGAATTAGTCATGGCCATACATAGCGGTACATAAATAATTAGGCATGTCCATAGCTCGTGTTGATGCTGCAGGGTTTTTAGTTGATCACTTGGAGAACCTCCTCCAATTCTCACAATACTTTGGAGCTACTCATTTGAGGTGAGGATTCAATTCCCATTCAAGTGTAACAAGGCTATTGATGTCGTAAATGTTTTAGGTTTTAACTTTTTTCTTGACAACAATAATTAAGCTACAGACAATTTTGTGTTTCATGTGAAATAAACTATCATTTTGGTTATGTATTGTAGAGACGCTTGTGCCCAATATAAAAAAAAACTAGGGACTAGTTAGGATCCAAACGATCCTATAAAAATGGAAGCAATAGGCAAGCACAAAAAATTGAATATGATGAACTTGATGGACAATTAGGATCCATCTCAGTCAATGCACCTGATAAGTAGGACGTTTATATGTTTAGAAAACAAATTTCTATTTCTTATTTTGGGAAGCTTCAATAGAAAAAGAAAGAGTTGGAGCCATGTCATTCTAGTGGCCCCCCACTTGGTCATTCATAGTGTTTTGATAATGCTAACAATGAGAACTTTAAGGATAATGGTAATATTATGCTTGATAGCGAATGGAAAAATTCTCAAGTCACAAACGAACCCAATGCTAGAACCAATGACTTTATGGGTAGAGATGAGTGAAGTTTGGAATCTAAATTTCAAACAAATGAAGTTTTAAATACAACCATTCACTCCCCTGATAGAGACAGACGTTTGAATATGGAATCTGCAAGTCATGAAAATAGTAATAATTATGACACAGTCACTAGAAGAAGATTGAGCGTTCAAGATACAATGAGTCTATTTGGAAACAAGCAAAACAACATAAGTGATTCAAATGAAGGTTGTATAAATACTGTAGATTCATAAAATCAAACATTATTTTCTATAGGAGAAATGAGTTCAAGGAGATTGAGTGGAGAGAGTGACATGAGCATGGATTTATCATTGCAACAGTACACCAGCAATGAAAATAAAGAACATATTTGTATATAGAATTATATTCTTCAAAATACCGAGATGCAATTGCAGTTGAAGGTAGATGAACTTGTTCTATTTCCAAGGAAGTTTGTTGAAAACTGCAACACCAAACCTTAGTTTAATGAAGAGTTAAGGAAGAAGGACAGGAAACTTGAAGCACTTTTTGCTGGAAAATTCAAAAGCCATGCTAGGACTAATGCTCTAGTAATGAACATCAACATGAACATTCTGAAGGTATGACATTGAAAGAAATAACCATTGAGAAGGAAATAGATGATAATTCTAGAATGTTCAAAATTTCCATGGATTTGAATCTACAAAGTTTGGAAGAAATGATTGAAACTAGGAAGAAACAAGCGCAGTTGGGAGATAGGTGTTTCTCTTGGGAGCTGAGAGGGAAACACTATAACTTATACATGATGAAACAAGAAGAAAAGTTGAGGGAGGAAGAGCCTTAAAAAACGTTGGAGAATGAAGAAAAACTTAAGGTGATGGAGAAATTCCTAGAATAGAGTAAAGTAGACACTGAAGGGAAGGGAAATCCTACTATCCATATCAATGTTCTGACCCAAAATGCAAATGATGGAGAAGACGAAACTAATGATTGATTCAAGGAATGCACGGGTAGCAAGGAGAGTACAAAAGTTACATTCAAAATTTTTTCTCTTGCTGCGACGATTTCTCCTCCATCTTCTAAGGACCTACCAAGGAAAACGAGACCATCCGACCAATCCATTGTCTCACTACAATTCCCATTTATATTTCTTAAAATAAGAAAAGGAATAAATCTAGTATGGTTAATAACCAATTAGCTAGATATGTTCCCAACTTTACAGATCTTAAAAAGGAAAATACCAAACCCTCTCTTGGGATTCTATTTTTGGTTTCACTTTAGTTTATCAAAAGATATGATCCTTTTTGTATGCACAACATCAAAATAAGAAAAAGAGTTGCGATCAATATGCTTATACTGTATAGGTTAACTGCTCTCTATTTGTAAACGATATGAATGAGAAGAAATGATGCAAAAAAGATATGATGAAAAGTTGTGCCAGTGTGAGTGAATTGAAGAGTTTGTCAGGCCTAAGGTATGAAAGAGGTATATTTAGTGCATTGAAGGATTCCAAATCAAACAAAAATGGTAGCTCTCTTGAAATTAGACCTATCCTCACCAAAGGTAGAGGATCAAGAGTAAGCATCAGACGTGGAACTACTAAAGCTAAAGTTTCTCCTCTGAAGAACATGGGGTATAAAAGTTTAGACAAACAGGGTAGTATTTTTCAATCATCAAATATTATAGATGCAGAAAATTATAATGTGGGTAAGCACAATAGAATGAACTTCTCATATTCCCAATGGGCTTCAGATACAACACCTTATGACGGTGAAGAAAAAAGAGGATTTAACACACTTGATTTGTCTCCATTTAAAATTCCATCGTTTTCTAGGGAGGTAAAATACAGAGAAAAATATGGGAATCTAATGGGGGGCTCTGATAGTTATGTTACTAGGAGGGTGATTTCTAATTATCCTTAGCAATTCCAATAGGTTTCTCCCGAGGGACTGAAAAGGTTCCTGAATTCTAGTCAGCAAACTATGGTTTCTGAAGCTGTTAACACAGATGAGCAGGAAGATGATTTTATGAGGAGCAATCTATTTCCATATCAAACAATCTACGAGTTTGCAATAGTACAAAATGAGCAAGTCAGAGGTGAGTGGATGCATATTTATTTTTAAAATCATGTTCATTATAATAAGATTGCATGTGATACTAGTATGGCTAGTATTTTAAGTGACTTTCCTTAAAGCATTTACATGACTAGTAAAATAGTTCTTCACAGGCATTACCCTCTTGAATTCTAACCCTATCAATTTTAGACAAAGATGGTACATTCTACTCTTTAGAGAAATTTTACATCAATTTCTTTATTAGCCGAATATCAATATTCAAATTACAAATCACATCAGCATGATAGTAAAATACAAATAGAACATAAACATAAATAGTAGAAGACAAGCCAAGACAAGAGGACACAAGACGTGGCACCAACCAAGGACAAACCCCAATGTGGGGAAACCCTTGATCAAATCTTATTTTAGTCTTAAATAGTTCAGCAGAGAGAGATAGTATAATTTACAAATATGATAATTTATAACACCAGCAAAAGAGCCCTAACCAAAATAGCCAACACTCGTCAACAGGGCATATTTGACCCTCAACAAATTGGTCAACTTAAGTCAACTTTAGCCTCCAAACATCATGATAAAGCAGCCCTCAAAACAGCCAAATTCAGCTCATTCAAAGTCTGGTCAAACAACCCACCTGCGGATAGCCTTATCTGTAGTCAACGCTAGTCAACAATCAAGATTTAGCCTTGATTTTGTGCCCAGAAATTTGGCCTGCCCAAATAGAGATAGCCCTAAAAAAAAAATAGTCAATGGAGGTCAATGCATGCTAGTCAACATGTCGTCAAACTGTCCAGAAGTTCGGTCTCCTGAAATTTCGGCCTCCTGAAATTTCGCTCTCCTAAAATTTCGAACTCCTAAGATTTTTCTCTCATGAGATTTCGAACTCCTGAAATTTCGCTCTCCTGAAATTTCGCTCTCCTAAAATTTCAGATGTGGAGAGAGAGAGGCCCAGAAATCTGTACCTAATCAAAGAGGAGAGAGAGAGAGAGAGAGAGAGAACTGTGAAGATGAGTGTGTCCAAATGAGGCTAAGTCACCTACTATTTATATGCAACATTGAGGATGAATATACGTGATTGTTGGGTTTTTGAGCCTACATAAGTTTGTTGGCCGACCTTGAAAATTTGACCATAATCAAAATAAATTCATAAATTCATTTTTACATGTTAGAATTGGATGATCTTTAGATCAATCCTACACCTCTCAGAGAGAGGAATCCAAGAAAAATATTAGTTATCATAAATAAGATGACCCATGTGGAGTTTGGCCCTAGTTTCCAATTTTAAGAAATCCCCCCCATGTAGATATATAAGGATTAAGCATTGTAGTATAATCTCCCGTTAATTGTACTAGCCTATGAGCTCACAAAACTAATGCTAGTGTATCAGTGATTTGAAATAGTATTGTGGAGGTACTCATATCTGTCTGACTGGATGTATAAGTGTACTAAAATAAATGGCCAGTAGCGTTGGGCAGCGAATCCCCCACAACATAGTTTTGGGGCTCGACGCTCAAGTTTTGGGTCAAAGTGTATTGAAAATACTCCACGAAGTGCGAAGCAAATGGTCAAGTCAAAGGGTTGTCTGCCCTTGAATATGTAAAGTAATATATTGTAACGTCGGCCTACCCATGGTCCATAGACCATGGGATTGTATAAAGAGAGCAAGGCTCTAAGATGTAAATTAGTTCGGTGTTTACATAAGTCTTTGTCGAACATGGAATAATTTTGGGTCTGTAATTCAGAGTCTTGAGTCGTAGGAGTAGGTAGAGGCTCTGCAGTTGAGTGTGCAGAGGTCTAGTAGAGTCTGCAGTTGAGTGCGCGGACCCCTGCAGCTGAGTGCACATGGTGGTGTCGGATTGTAAGGGAAAAAAATCATTAACGAAGATAAGTCGATTCTGAATCTTCTGTATCTGCGTTTCTATTTACTTTTATGCATCTTATACTGTTTATGGTTACACACATGTATATGAATGATTGAATGGTGAATAAAAGTGTTGGGCCCACACAAATTAATTAAGAAACAATCATAATAGTACACTAAGGATAAATGATGAAGACAGGACTTCTTCACGCTCTTGACAGAGCTGCGCGAAGGAAGTAGCATGGGTCGCGAAGGATAAGGCCACTGCATGGACTAGTGCGAGTGTGCAGGTTCCATACTACGGACTTCCTACTACATCTAGACATCCCTAGGGTGTGGAAACCTAGTTCCAACACCCTCCCATACTACCTCGGGTGAGACCTCAGTGTGCGCACCGCGACCTATTACCGAAAGGGCCAGTGGTTTCTGGATTTTTTTGGCTAAATCACTTTTGAACCTAGGTTAGGCCCCAACAAGCCAACGACCAGGATCTACCTAAGGGATGTATGATGTCGGAACACTGGAATCGAGCGAAGAAGGAAATTGAAGAGTGGTTGTACAGAAGAATCCACGAGTTCGAGACACAGGAAAATAGGAATGTGCGAATATCTGAAGAACAGTGGTTGGAGCGCTATCTATATACAGAAATCTACAAAATTTTCTTTCCTTCCTTTCCATCTGAGTTGTATGAGTGGCTCGCGAAGTTAGCAGACAGTCAAGGGAGGTGTAGGCTTGATAAACCAATCGTGTGGACTTTGGAACTAGTGCGCAGATTAGAAGCCTTGAAAGACAGGATCACGCGTGTTGTAGACCACTGGCTTGATTGGATAGTAGGTGGATTCATCACTGATTTCATAGTCGACACAACTATCAGCTACAGCGAGGTAGAGCGACGCTTCCTCAAGGGACCGTGAGGTAAGTACATAAGGTCTTTAAATACTTGGATTAAAATGTTATTGTGCGAAAAGCGGGTTATGCAAATAAATTAATGTTTGCGACTACACGAAGTGGAAGACCCTATAGAAACAACGATAGAACAGGGATAGAAAGTAGCCCTTTGATTTCACCGTGAAGAGAAAGTGAGGCAGAGCTCGCAGAGGTTTCCCCGAGGAGCGCGGTCAGTTTGATAAAGTAGAGGATTCCACGATTACCATCCCCACCCACACCACAACCGATCTCACCAGTTTTACTTCCATCTCCACCCACCCCACCTCCACCATCACAGTTCAATATGTTGAACACAGTCAAGCTACCAATATTCAAAGGGGTAGGAAATGAAGATCTGGACTAGTTTTGGTTCGTTGTAAGAGCAGTATGGGAAGACCAGGGTGTTGTGGATGACAATATAAAAAGGCGACGCTCGTTAGCGTGTTGCAAGATCACACGTTGAAATGGTAAATTAAGTACTCAAATGATCACTCGAATGTAGGAATCACGGAGATTCGGATAGCACTGAACAGGGAGTTCAGTACGCCAAAATCGGAAACGTATTCAATTATTGGGTTTAAAGAGATCACGATACTCCTGGCTGAAACCCCGTGGGATCTAGATCAGCGATTGAAGGGTATGATTCGCGAAGCGAATATGACGTTGACAGATGTGCAACATCGTGCGTGGTTTGTAGTGTCACTCTCACCACATTTAAGGATTGCATTATTGCAACAGAAGTTGACGACACAAGCCGAAGCATTGGAAATGGCAATGAGACTACATGAGACTCTGATACAGGATCCTGCTTTGGGGTTCCAATAGATTCACGTGTAACTACAAAATTTATGCTTGGAAATGAAGAGCCTAAAGCAAGAAAGGACACTACGACCAGAGGTGCGTGAGGAAGTCTAGTGCGTAAAATGTAAAAGTTAGGGCCATGATAAGGATCACTGTCCTATTTCTATGAACTACATAGCAGCAGGAGGGCCGATGCCAGTAGGACCAGAAGCACAAGCAGGGCCTAGCACGATGCCTGCCTTGTGGTGTGCGATATGTCAGATAGGAGGAAAACATAATACGAACAATTGTCATCTGTTGCAAAAATATACACAGATGTCCCATCAGCTGTTTTGTAATTTCTATAGGTCAGTACGACATGACGAGTGCACCTGTAGAAGTTATGAGTTAATGATGGACTGAACCCTGACGTATAGGATGCAGACTAAAACGTGAGCCCTTGATCTGAATGTAGCGATGGTGCGTGCTGGATTTTAGGGACGCAAAAGAGGGCGAGGAGGAATGGGACCCAAAAGGGGTCACAGATAGTTGATTTGTTACAATTGCGGAGGGCCTGGGCACTACGCTCGCGATTGTATGAATCTTACAAGAATATCATGTTTATACTATAGCTAGTTTGATCATGAGACCGAAAACTACCCTATGTTGATAACCAAGCTGCCCGACAAGAGGGTGCTCTAGGCCTGCCCCCACCCTCCCAACCCAAAATGTACAAATGATGAGATCAGAATCGTGCGAAGAAGAACCAACTATGAACATGATGCTTAGAATCGATCTCATGACAGGGGAGGAAAAGGGAAAATAACCTGAGGAGAGGATGTACGTTCGCAAGGCTCCTGCAAAGGAACCTGAATTTGATTTAGAGCATGCAAAGGAAGCATTTATGGAAGCTAAGAAAATCTCCGCGAAGACCTCCACTTTAGGTACAAAGGATCAACAAGGAACAGGGATGGATCCTTCGATTCTCACTACCTTTTTAGAGACATGCATGAATTTTTTGCGTGATAGCAAGGTAGTAAAAGTACTACAGGAATTGATTACTAGGTGCGCATGAGCAGGAGAACCACACGTGGTCCAGAAAGTTGGAAAACATGCACTGCGCACTGGAAGGGAAATGAAGTTGACTGCTTAGATTAGAGAATATGAAATAAATCAGGTGATTTTGGACCTAGGATCGGACGCGAATATATTGGCAAAAAAAACATGGGAATGCATGGGAAAACTCACGTTGTAGTGGTCTCCTATTTAGTTGTGCATGGCCAATCAACAGAAGGTCATACCAATGGGGAGACTACAAGCAGTCACAGTGGATATTGAAGGAGCAAGTGTGCTGGTGGATTTTGAAGTGATAGAGATTGTTGATGTTATCAATCCCTATCCTGCGCTACTATGCATACACTGGGCCACTGATATGAATGGAATCATAAAGATGAAGAAGTGAAAAATGATTTTTAATAAAAAGGTGCTACGCTTTGTAGTACCCTTGACCTAGCCAAAGGTGCGCGCTACACTGAACAGGTGTGTGACGAAGAGAGTGATGATGAGCTTGATTGTATCTATAAAATAATGACGTGAGAGAAAGATTGGGTGAATCCAACCACGGATGGTAGGATTACATGGGAGCACGAAAGCTCTTGCATGTCAGATTCAGATGAAGAAATAGAGCAATGGCAGAATTGGCTGCATGAAGTGACAAGACTAACTGCAATACGCTGATGAAGTCACTGCGTGTAACTACAGAAGTACACAAACTACCAATTTATGATGGGTTGACCATGGTGGAGGAATTTCTAAGCGAGTTTCAAAATGCAGTACCTAAATAGCAACAATTCGATGCATTGAAATGGGTGCTACACGCTACGCCCACAAGGTGGTGGGTATATGTCAAGGAAATCTCGGGAGTTGGCACGAATGTAGCAGAATGATGTGTGTATGATTTGGAAGACCCCAGCTAAGGAGGATAGGTGGTAAGGGGCAAGATAGCTTGCACACATACCTTTCCTACTAGGTGCGAACGTACAACATGCAAGTTGCCCCAGCACAGACTAGTCTCTAGGTAGGAAGCCGAAACAAGATGCAAGGGCAGAAGTGGCGAGCTATGCTACCCACTATCCAAATTGAAGCATTCAAAAGAGTGTGCAAAGTGATGAACAGAGTACCCTAGGTACAATGTAAAATGGGACCTGCACGTTTCGGTGGTCTGATGGGCCTATAGAACAATGTACAAAAACCTGGCTGCAGAGACAATTCCGAGGTTGCGAAATGAAGAAGCGATTGGCATCTCTGAAGAACCCACCTAGAAAATACCACATGAAATAGTATCGACGAAAGGGACAGTGCATAAAGATATGGTAGAAGAAATCACAGATGAGTACATAAGCCTATAGGAAGCTATTCGGCGGGGGGATCAACAACTTCGTGAACTTGAACAAAACCAGGGATTGCTGAAAAAGAGGAGCATGTTGCTGGACGTAGAGGTCAAGCAGTTGGAGAGTGAACTGAAGGAAGTCTTTCTTGATGAAAAAACTAGGATAGTGCATCTAGATGCGGACACCCGAAAGGACGAATGGGAGGACTACTGCCAAGAATTAGTCGGTCTAATGCCATGGTTGAGGCCACATCCTACTTAGTGCAGAAATCAGGAGAGCGCGCCATACCCAATAGAGCACGCGACAAAAACAATGAAGGTTGCTTCACAGACCATTCAAGGAGATGTAATGAAGCTCCGCAAGGGTGGTGTGGCCACCTAAATAACCATTGGTAGAGCAGTGTCACCGCTCCAGACAGCTAGAAGAGAGCGTGGGACTATAAAACAGTCTGTTGGGGAAGTGCGCGAAGACAGAGGTGCGTGTAGAAACGAGATGCCACAAGTTTCATGCCCACACACTGGAGGATGTGCTGCTACATGGATAGGCTATGAAATGACTGTTTGTGTCACTATTGATGATGAGATGGTGGAATTAAGACAAAATGGAGTGGGCGGCGAGAATTAAGACAACAGTTATGGACAAGATTTTGGCAAATCTGCCACCAAGGGAGCATTTATGGTCTGGATTTAGGGGGAATGGTCGCATTTGAATTTGAAAGGTGCTATAAAACCATAAGGATCTGCCACGAAACAACACTTGGTCTTTTGAGAATTGAGCTATTGCAAAGTGTTGAGCGCCGAGCGATTTTAGAGCCTATAAGTGCACACTAAGGTACTTCTAGAACAGACACGATGACTGTGACCAAGCCAGGTGTAAGATTTGCCAAGGATATTGCTCGAGAAGCTATGCAGCCGAAGGTGGTTCACGATAATCCCACAGAGGAGGGTATGGCGTTGGAGGTTCCGAAATCTCCGCGAATTCCAAGAAAAAAAAAGAATAAGCAGGCGCAGGGACTAGTCCATATGTCCCCATGAAATCCGTAGTTTAGCTAGTTATCCATGGAGGAGAAGGGTAAGGCTGTCAATGTTGAGTCGGAAGATGAGGAGGAGGATCTGCAGGACCTCATCACGCAGATAGAGAAGCAAGACAATGGGGAGGAAGACATACCAACCATGACTTCCACAGAAAAGCTTCCTGCATATGTCCCTACACAGAAGGGGAAAGCCAAGGTGCCAAAATATTTGGAGGCCATGAAGATTATGCTTCAAACCTCGCTCCTCCCTAACAAAATTCATTTGAAGGTCAACTGCTAGGCAAGGTGCCTACAATGAATTTTAAAGATTGGGACCTCGCAGACAGCGAGAAGTTCCCACACTTAATAGTGGAAATTTTGATGAAAGAAAACTGTGAGGGTCCGGTTACTATTTTAGAGCTGTAAAATTGGTTGCGTAGCATGTAGAAGGCTGGGTTACTCCATGTGCGATGGATACCCCATTATCACCACACATCCATCAGCTTTTTCGTTATCAAGCAGCTATTGTGCATGGTACATCATGGGTATCTATGGTTGGAGGAGACGATTCCCATAATTTCTGACTTGATCCATAGAATTTCTCGGCTGCCCGTCAATGGAAATGACCCCGCAGCAATTGCGGGAAAAAACAGCGACTTGGCCCTCACAGAGGTGATGAAGGCTAGGTATAAGCTCGAAAAGAAGAAAAGGGGGTATGCCATAATGAGCATTAAAGATAAAGGGGTGCGCGTAGCCACCCAACTGCTGACTGACAAGCTCATGAGAAAGTGTCGTGCCGATGAAGTCCCTGCCTGAGTGGTTGCATTAGCCAAGCAATGCGCGGAAGGGGTCCAATTCAATTGGGCGGAGTTCCTCTGCAAGGAATTTCTCACCAACTATAGGGAGACCCAGGAGAAGGGTAATACCTTCCACTACGCATGGTTTCTCTTATGAATCCTATTGGTGGTAGGAGAATTGTCGAAGGATAGCTAGTTCCCCAGCATAGAGCAGGATTTACCATAGGCCGCGAGGTACGCCTTGTTGTGGGCCACGAAAGATGCGAAGTGGATTCGCGAGGTGAAGGTATTTTGGTTTCTCATGAAGGCAAGCATCCGCATGTGGATAAACAAATGGTCGTGTCTCTCCCCCACGGTCTACAATAGCTTACAGAGCTCGACTGAGTTTAAGGCGGATATGCATAATTTGTATATCTGGGGGTGAAGGGACCCCATGCAGAAATGGGTAAAGCTTCAGTTCAACACAATAGACGATACAATATTTGTTGTATTGGATTCTTGGCCCCCAAAGTGGCGCACCCCAGACCTGACAGAGTTGGAGAAGGCAGCTGCACAAAAACAAAAATAAGAAGCCAAGCATTGGGTCATGGAGCTGGCTGAGAAGTGGTGTAATGAGAAAGCAGTTGCAGAAGTTTGGGGGCGTCAAGAAGAGGTATTGGCGGTCGCAACGCAGAAGAAGGTTGAAGAAGCAGTAGTAGTAGCAGCAGCGCACACAAAAGAGACCACAACAACGCCCACAGAAGAGCCCAGGGAGGGCCTGGAGATGTCCATAGGGCAGGGGACCGAGGACGTGGACAAGGTAGAAGAGCACACAGATCTCTATCCAGAATTGACTCAACTCAAGAGGCCACATGTCCTTGAGAAGCTAGCTTTGCAGGAAAAGGTAAAAGTGATGAAGACATCTACTGATCTGATAACGCTCATGGAAGGCAATCTTTTGACATCAGCGAGACAGTTCGTGATGTCACTAAGGACATGCTAGAAGAAATGATGACGAAGAAGACAACTGTGTTGGCAGTGCTCAGAATGTAGTTGCAGAGTTACGGGTGTGACCCCCATAGGCAGGAATAATGGCACCATACGTCGTGGAAGGAACATCGGAAGCAGAGCAGATGCTGCATGCCCGCACCACAAACACTTTTGTGTTACCAGAAGGCACAGTCTGAGAAGCAACTGAGGGTGACAGGGCCGCAATGAGCAGAATGAAGGGCTTGGGCTTGAACTTGGCAGCCCTTCTGAGATAAAACCTATACCAGCTACAAGATGGGGTCATAACAAAGCTGCGCACTCCAGGTATTGAGTGAATAGAAAATCAACATGGAACAACTCAACCTGCAACACGACAAAATGGTTGCACAGACCTGAGGGTTGAAACAGGCAGTTGAGGAGGCCTGTAGTAGCATTCCAGAGTTCGCCATTCCGGAAGAACTGCCCACATTAGAAAGGATCCATCGACTAGCAGTGGGAGTCCACGAGGCTAGAGAGGAGACGACAAAGGTTCAGTTGGAGCTGAACCTGCAAATAGCCGAGCTGCAGTTGAAGGTGCAACCCTCCACACCACTAGAATTTCAAGAGTAGCATGCCTGCGTGATCCAAATGGGGCTGGAGCACATTGAGAAAATGATACAGGACTACACAGGGGTATTGGATCAAGCCCTAACCACGCTGACATATCCGTAGGAAGATCAAAATCTGCAGTGCCTAGAAACAGAGGAACGTGAGTTGCACCAGGAGTATGGCAGTATCTAGGGGACTGTGTAGACAGTTTCCCTTACTCAGCATCTGGCCAAGATGAAAGAGGCAAGGGCACTCAAGGAATAGGTGGTTGCCACGTGAAAAAAAGAAGCAGTGCTTAAAGCACACATCCAGCCTTGGATAGATGAAGCATTCATGGTTACAGCAAAGATCGAGGGAAAGCTGGCCCAGATGCAAGGAATATATCACTAAGGCATGGATGTGTCCTTGATAATGAAGCATCGGAGATACACGCACAACATATATAACAGATGGCCAAACAGTGTGCTGTAGACCTACGCAAAGTGCAGGACCTGTTGGATGGACTTCGTGCGAAGATCACCATACCAACGGAGTGATTCGAGGGTGAGTCACAATGTTTGTGTTGGGGGCCTGTTGGGCAACAGATCCCCCACAACACAGTTTTGGGGCTTAACGCCCGAGTTTTGGGTCAAAGTGTATTGTAAAGTCTCCGTGAAGTGCATGGAGCATGAAGTAAATGGTCAAGTCAAAGGGTTGTCCACCCTTGAGTATGTAAAGTAATATATTGTAACGTTGGCCTACACATGGTCTGCAGACCATGGGATTGTATAAAGAGAGCGAGGGTGTAAGATGTAAAGTAGTTCGGTTTTTAGATAAGTCTTTGTCAAAGATGGAACAATTATGGGTTTGTAAGTCTGAGTCTTGAGTTGTAGGAGTAGGTAGAGGCTCTAGAGCAGAGTGCGCAGAGGCCTAGTAGAGTCCGCATCTGAGTGCGTGGACCCCTGGAGCCGAGTGCGCAGGGCAGTGTCGGTTTGTAAGGGAAAAAGATCATTAATGAAGATAAGTTGATTCTGAATCTTGTGTACTTGCATTTCTATATACTTTTATGCATGTTATACTGTTTATGGTTACGCACATGTATATGAATGATTGAATGGTGAATAAAAGCAATGGGCCCACACAAATTAATTAAGAAACCATCATAATAGTACACTAAGGATAAAGGATCAAGACAAGACTTCTTTGCACTCTTGACAGAGCTGCGCGAAAGTAGTAGCATAGGTCGCGAAGGATAATGCCATTGTGCGGAGTAGCACGAGCGTGCAAGTTCTAGACCATGGACCTCCTACTACATCTAGACATCTCTAGGGTGTGGAAACCTGGTTCCAGCACCCTCCCATACTACCTCGGGTGAGACCTCAGTCCGCGCACTGCGAACTGTTGCCGAAAGGGGCAATAGTTTCGAGATTTGTTCGACTAAATCACTTCTAAACCTGGGTCAGGCCCCAACAAGACAACAAGTAGCATCACCTCTAAAAGGGTAAGTGCAATAAGGGATCTAATGCATTATTATCTTGCAATCCAGTCTCTCCGAGCTCATATTCTAGCTTGGCCTGCAAACTCTGAGTTAGAGGAAGATCACACTTCTAGAGTTGGTTCCTTACCTAAAGGTAAGTTGCAGTACTTCCTCTCATAGAGCCTCATATTTGATGAGATAAAAGTTGATGGTCATGCTGCTAATGACATTGATTTGGGTGATGCTAATGCTTCTCAATGTTCATATTGTGATTTTGGACAACACCTCGATCTTGCCTGTTAGGCCCCTATACTACTAGTGTAACCCCTTATTGTTATTAGTACAACCCACTTATTATATTTATGTACCCACGTAGTGCCCATATTGTTCCTATTGTGTCCCATAGAAGCCCACTATTGTTATTATTGTGCCCTTACATTATTATTGTTATGTCGGCTCTGATTATGTTATGACCACTTAGAATCCTATATATAGAGAGGAGGTCTTTTCATTTGAATCATCCAAGAATTGTTCATTTATGTAATGTAAAGGAGGTTTCCCCCTCGAAGAGGCTGAATTCTAAGGCGTTGATCTATCTTTTCTATCTTTTTCTTGATCTAGTTACATAACAATTT
>APFE031077165.1:0-16896 GCA_000404065.3 Pinus taeda | reverse complement strand
GATCACATCGAGCATCAAGAAATGAATCCGACCATATCTTGTAAAGGATTGGAAGAAATTACCACTCCTCAAACTCTGGAGATAGAAGGACATATCAAGAAGAAAAAGGTTCAAGCAGTGGAAGATCACATCAAGAATCGACAAAAAGTTCTCCAACTTTTAAAGGATAATGCCACTTTGCTGCAAAGTCAAACGAAACAACAGGTAGATCAACATCGTAGTGAAAAATGTTTTGATGTAGGTGATTGGGTATTTGTACTGCTACATCTCAAGAAAGCTATTTATGAGAAGGAAATGTTGGCAATACTACATGCACTTAAAAAATGGCGACCTTACCGAATGGGAAGACTCTGCAAGGATGAGGATGTGGAAGCATTGTTTTGTGCTATTTCTATTATCCAACTAGATTGGATAAACGAAGCAAGGGATGAATGGAAGAAGGATGAAGAAGTATGGCCACTTATTCAAAAGTTGCAAAAGATCCCAATTCAAACAATATTGCCAAAAATTGAAGAAGAAAGAAAAATCATATTGGAACCTGGAGAAATCACAGAAACAAGAATCTGATAGCTACGAAATCAATCAATTTCAGGGTATCTCATCAAGTGGAAGAACTTACCCACTGAAGATTCCACATGGGAGGACAAGAATTTTATACAAAAGCATCAAGAACTATTCAAGCGTTGAGGACAACGCTTTTTGAAGGAGAGGGGCATTATAGGCCCCTATACTACTAGTGTAACCCCTTATTGTTATTAGTACAACCCACTTATTATATTGATGTACTCACATAGTGCTCATATTGTTACTATTGTGTCCCATAGAAGCCCACTATTATTATTATTGTGCCCTTACATTATTATTGTTATGTCGGCTCTGATTATGTTATGACCCTTTAGACTCCTATGTATAGAAAGGAGGTCTTTCATTTGTATCATCCAAGAATTGTTCATTTATGTAATGTAAAGGAGGTTGCCCCCTCGAAGAGGCTGAATTTTAAGGCATTGATCTATCTTTTCTATCTTTTTCTTGAGCTGCTTTCATAACATTTCCTCGCACAAACATCATTCAAAAGTAGTGGAAATGACCCCAAGTCTAGCTTATCCACAATGAAATATGTGGGTGTACGACACTATTTCTTAAAACTATCCTCCTCCCATTCCAACGCATATCAAATATACATACATACAAGCTATTTTTTCATGGAGAAACTTCAACAGTTGGTCATACTGGAAGTTCTCGCAAGATATATTAGCATAGCTATGGATTTGTTGGCCCATATGACTTAAATTTGGTTCTGCTATGGTACGTTGTGTGGAATGGAGTGACTTTAAGTGGTGTGAAGAATGGAACTTTAGTTCTCAAGGTTACTGGGTCCAGGCATTCAATTAGTGTATAAGGTCTTTGTGGGCAGATCAGACTATTTTTCTTGCAGAGGCACGATCAGAATCACTTTATAACCCTAAAAGCATATTGAAATGTACTGGTCGAATTTAAACTTTAACAAGAGCCATTTTACTTCTTGTTCTTCAAATTCATTGAACTCTGATGCCTTAGCTACAAATTTGTTCTATGTTTTCGCACAGATTTGTTCTACATTCCAGTGATTCACTGGTAGTTAGGGTTTTAGGGTTAAATTTTGATACATTCATCGATTTGTTCGATGCTTAGTTTCGTGAATAAATTGAATCATTGACGAGTGCAACACAACCTAATGATGACTCTAATCCATTTAAAAGTGAGGCAGTTGTTTTCATAGAAGGTCTAAAGAAAATGGGCATACACCCAATCATGGTTACAAGAGATAACTAGACAATGATCGACAAAATGAAGGTCCCCTAGATCGACAAAAGGCAGGTCCCCTACCCCTGCCATACACCTTGCCTTAGAAGAACTAGGTTCCCTAGAAAATTGATTTCTGCTCATCATAGGAGAGCCAAAAATAACCACTGGTTGTGAGTTTTCTATCATCAATACTTCTAAGTTCATCATAAAATCCTTGCAACCCAATTGCTTGCTGACACATGATGATCATAAACCTGCAATAGAATCTTGATATAATTCTCCCCTTGCATAAGGGAAAATTTAGAGTTCCAGTTCGAAATAGGGCATTAACACAAGATTCTTCCTATCCATTTTTAGCAGCCAGCTCCCTCTTTCATTAGGGATTCAAACACATAAGGAAGTGGATTCCCATGTTCATCCATCAAAACCTTGATAGGGAGGTTTGAATTATTTTACAGAGTCTTGATAGGTATGCATCAAATGTGTCGATCATAAGGTATCATCAATTCAACAACAGAGACTTTTTCAAGAAGATATCCATGGACATACAATCCATAATGCCAAATCTCAGATGAATTTTTTCCATCTTAAACTTATTTATTTTGATCTTTGGCATGTGATAACTAAGACTCACTCATTTATATTTTCTCAAGTTTATTTATTTGTGGATGAATAAATTATGTTGCTCAAATTTATTGGATTATGTCCCCTTTCTTTCCCTCCTTCCTTGTCCCCTACCAGTTAGTTTCCCATTTCATAGTTTTTCCACCATTCATCTCAAGCCATGTTTTCTTACACCTTCATTTTTTTCCCTTCTTAGCTAGTTGATTGCCATACCATCCCCATCCTTTCTTTGCACGATTTGATCCATCCTTGCCTTTATTTTCATCCTTACAACTACACAATCACATGAACAATGAGAGGAGCATGACATTGATGAAGGTACAAATTATTATTAAAGTAGCCATGCCCCACTGTAAGATATTAAATTACATTCATGATAAGTAGTGTGGTGTAGTGTCCCTACTATGATCTGTGTTGGTGGATGATATTCCTTTTAATAGAGTTGAAGGAAACAAACAATTGTGAGCTCCCTAAACTTTAGCATTTCCTATCCATTTGAAAGAATATTTATTGCCTAACTACTAAGAAAATCGTCTTATAATCTAATGTTCTCACATGAAGAATATACATTTTGCATGGTTGTCTTCAAACTAACTATGTAGAAATTTATAGTTCAGATTTAGCCATTTTTTCCATCTTAAACTCACTTTTATCATTTGTTTTCATCTTTAACACGTGATTGAAAGTCAAGAAATTCTTCTTCATATCTGTTCAATATTCTAATCTTTGCATATAAATAGATAAATAAATTCCTCATTTTATCCTCCCATTTACCTTCTAGGCACAGTTGAAATAGTTTATTCTACTAAACAAATTCACGTGAACTAGTTTCCAAGCATGAATTTCTCTTATTGTTTCTCCTTAGCAAATTGATATTGAATAAAAAATTTCCTTGAGAATAAAACAAGTGAAGATTTATTTCACATGTCACTTCTTCTCAAACTCAATGTCTCTTCTCTATATGAGTTTCTTCTCTTGAGGCTAATTCCTCTACTGCGAATTACAATTAGTCTACGACCTAAGACAACTAAGTGGAACAAGATTATAGACACAATTTGTGAAGAAAATAAAACAATATCTGACCCAATTGAGTTAAAGATATTTCATATTATAGCTAATTTTAAGAGTAGTGGTAAGTTATATGAAAAGACACTCTCACTAACACTAATCTGTGAAGAGATTTTGAATTTAAAGAATAGGTGTAAGATTTCTTGAATAAAGCTAATAAATTTTAGAGTAGTCATTTAAGTAACAATCCATAGATAAGGTTCTAGACTCTTGCAGGGCAGTAAAAGACAAATAATTTACTCAATGGAAATTTCAAGAGAGAAATATGAAGCTTAAACTCAACTTTGAATTTGTATGCATCCAATCTGGAACAAATGTATAAAGTTGGGCTGCAATTGATAGTCTTGATAGATCATGCTTTGTCATTGTATAGTTAATCCAACAGAGCAACATTTCCTTGGAATCTCCATGATGAAAAAGTTAGATGCTATCATCAAAGAGCTGCTAATTCTCTTGAATATTTGGTAGGTTTCAATGAGTGTGTAATAGACAAGGTTCGTATACTCACAAGTATTAAGAATATATGGAATATGGTAATATTCATAATAGGACAAGTAATATTTACATATAAGTAATATTTATATATAAGAATGTTGAATTTACAAGTCATACCATTGGTTCCAAATGAGCGTTGAAATTCGATTGCAAGTTGAATTTATCATCTTGGTAATTACTTGTGAGAGAATTATTATTCTCTTACCATTCTTTATTCTTCGTCAAACAATTATACTTTAACAATTTTAATTGTAAGCAATTACTAATTCCTATGGTTTGTAGCATATATGGATGAGTGTTAGGATCCGAAGATATTGGGGTTGTCTTAGTTTTTGAAATGGATATTTTTTAGGATGTAAATAAATATGAAAGAAGAAATTCAAGTGGGTGCATTTGGTCAGATACATTGGAAGGGTGTGTAAATGACATAGTTTTAGAAATAATTCCAAAGTTCCATTTGTTTTCCATACTTAATGTTTTTGGTGGGTACGTGGAGATAACATGTGAAAATGATAGTATGGGGTACAACTAGTTAAGAATGGACCAATAGTGGAAATGATACTAACCTGGAGTTATATATTGTTTTTCACACCAAATTTACATCATGGTAAAAATATGAATATCCCATTAAGTACTACCTAAAGATGATTCAAAGAATCTCGCATTTAGCCTAAGTACATGGCAGAGTAATTTTTGAGGTGTAAAGTTTTATTAGAGGCACTATTTGTTTGTTTTCGTTAGAAAAGGGTTTTCTCTTGGTTTTGTGTGAATTTAAATTTATCATTTGTAGCATGTTGAGAAATGGGAAAGAATAACATGTGAAATTTATTTTTTAGAAATTGATGTTGAATGAAATGATATAGAATTTAACCAAGCTACAATCTTCTTTGGTAAAGGTAGAGGAACATCTTAAAAATATGTCTAAGAGTACACCATATACAAAGTTTGAACATAAGTAATATATGGTTTTTTCTTTTGCATATATGTTCTTTTTCCTACCTCATTAAGGTCGATTTTTCTATTGTCCTACTTGATTGATACCTTCTCATGATAGGAAGACTTTAAATATGAATTAATATGTTCATAAGACTCAAAGTTTATAGATATAAAAGATAAAAAAAAATGTCAATTCCTTTGTTTGATTGCTTCTTGACTCTGATGTGGGTAGGTTATAGGAAATGAGATTTAAAAAAGGATGGGGAGACAATGTAGAGCATGTATTGGATATGATTCATTTGTTGTTGGAGATCCTTTAGGAACTTGTGCCATCAACTTTGGAAATGTTTATAGTAGAGATTCCTATGATTTTTAATGGTGTGATTCTTTCACCTGATGACTATTTTGGGAAAAAGTATGCTTTAGGAATGCTAGACAAGACACAGGTGGAAAGGTAAACAAATATTTTATAATTGCAATGTTCATTTCATATATCTCATCTTTATTATTTGATTGTGTTTCAAACATTTCCTTTGATTTTGTTTTGTTTTTTAACCATGAAATTGAAAATTCTTGGTATCATGCCCATTTAAACATCCAAAGATTGAATATGAGATTAGTATTACATGATATTAATTGAAATCCATTTAGCTATTTCATGTTAAGAAAATTTCATCACTAGTAGAAAAAGTTTACTCTCACTTTGTTATTTGAGCACAAGTTGTCTATATACTTGACCAAGTTCATGCGTTAGAGAATAAAATGTGTTGTGAATAAAACGACAAGGATTAAACATCACACCTCAAGTTATTTGTTTTCACAAGTTATCTACGGTATGAGAATTTTAGCATATAACTTAGTTAGCTGGATTGTGCGTAAGATTTCTCTAAAGGTTTAATGCTAAGTTACTAAGCTGTTATTTTCTATGGTGACATTTGAATTTCATTGTTTATAAAGGTCATTTAACCACATAGTGTCCACTATCTGACTTAGCTAAAGAAAAATTATTCGAGTTTCTGGCTTTTATGGAGAAAAATGGCATTGACATTGCTGATGTTGAGGTATATGTCGTATAAATATTTTATAGTCTAATTTAGTTTATATTCCAGTATTCATCGTATTTCATGTCTTATACTCTACATTGTATCTTCTTTTGTTTTTAGGAGAGGAACTTAATATTGATGGTAAGAAGCAAGAATTGAAGAAATAAGAGAACAATAACACGAGAGTGATAAATGAAGAAAGAGAAAGAAGAGAACCAATCTAGTGATACCCTTAGAGCCAATATCTTGCATAAGACACACAGATAGAGATTGATGCTCAAGTCTTCAAGGTTGGTGAATTCACTTGCAATGTCTTGGAAACGCAACGATAATGTTTTGAAGTGATGAAACAATATTTCATGTTTAAATTGTAGTCCAACCAATATTAAGCTGGAAACTCATATTGTAATACTTGACATTTTATATAATATAATTTACGTTTGAAATAATTATTTATAGTTGCACGTGATATTATTTAGTATTTTAATTAACATATGTAACTTTGTGTTTTCATACAAGCTGAATATGCACATTGTATGACATTTTTTTATTTAGTTGCAAAATCATACTAATTAATTTGTGTTGATTAATAATGAATACACAAAAGTCAATCTAAAGCTACCAAATTACTAGTTCATTTTGATTAATGATCAACACAAACAAAATGAATACATGAATAAATTAGTCGTTGATAATGATTATTAATGAAAGTAAATGAAATGAATATAAACTACTAAATTAGTCATTTATATAATGACTATGAAACTACCAAAAAAATATAAATGACTACTGAAAATGATAAATTTGTGATTACAAATAACAACTAAATTTTGTATTAATACGACTATTAGTAGTTAATTTACAGTATCTTATAACATGACTAAAATTTAGTCATATTTCTTTGGTCATTAATTGGTTTCAAATGGTGACTAAAATTTGCATATATGTGACTATTAGTAGCTAATTTCCATTATCTTATAACATGACCAACATTTTGGTCATATTTCCTTAGTCATTAAATTGTTTTCTCGGACGATCATATAGTAATATATTTTGTTGTATATGTGGTCACTAATTGTGGAAATTAATGACTAAATCAATGACTAAATTAATGACCAAATATATAACTAAATATACTACTAGATGATAAAATTGAGACGATTAATTAATGACTAAGCTAAAAACGACTAAAAGTTGGTCGTGTTATAAGATATTGTAAATTCGCTACCATTGGTCACCGACTAAAAAATGGTAAGTTATATGCAAATTTTAGTGATTTTTTTAGTAACTAATTAGCCATTTTCTAATAGTGTATTAAAACTTTGTCGCACCACGTTAAAAAATATGATAAATGGACCACCTTGGAGTCTCTCTTTACAATATTTTCACTCTCGAAATATGAAAAGACCATCGAGTTTACCCATCTGGACTCATTAAATTAATCAAATTGGGAAAGTGGACAATACAATTGCTTTATGTTAGTATTTTGGAAAGAGTTTTCTGGCAGCAGTCGCTCCCTTGAACATGGCACTCCCTCAAAAAAACCTTCTTTGTGATGGCCTCTAAAAAATGAACCTTACCATACTATGATTTTAGCCTATATACCCCGATGTTATTGCATCTTTTTACCCTAACACTCGTGCTTATCGACAAACACAATCATCATATCTCTTTGTTGAGAAATCACTCTGACATAGCTACTGAGCATGGGAATGCCTGACCCAAGACATGATTTTAGACATTTTATATATATGTGTTGTATCCAGTTTCTCGTTTTCCCGAACCTCTGATCCTCTCTCTCTTTTTTTGAAGAAAACGATAATTATATAAAGCATTTCGGCCATCATCTTTGCCTCTGATCTCACACTTTAGGGGGCATCTGTTACACAGGAAAATGACCTCCTCACCAGCTAAGAGGAGAAGAGCAAGATGATTGAAAGATTGACCAAGTTCATAGGCCTATTTGCCAAACTAACGCTCTCTCGAAACTAGCAATATGCTTTATAAGGCTTCCTAGCCATGCCTGAGGTGCATTTTTCCATAGGGTAACTCTATTTGTTGCCTCGGGAGGTGTGTTAGTCAATTTAAGTGAGTTTTTGGAGGTCAAAGGATAAATTTTACCAATAAATATCCCTATATTCACTCCTATGTTAGTTCATAAAGCAGGGAAACATCCAGATTCGACCTATTTGAGGAATTTCTATTCCTAATGGAATCTACAAATAGGGAAAGAGTGATAAAGAATGGAAACATCCCTGCTTTTTCCCAAAAGAACTCATGAAGGATTTGGAAAGGCTTGTCATCTCATGCTATATATTTGAGGCTAGGGCCATTGTGAAAGGGGTCAAAATTATTGAAAGGATTTCCTATTGACTGTCGAATCTTGTATTAGACATTGGCTTGGCTCTTAAAGAGGTTAAGAAGATAGAGAGAGAGGAGCCGTAGGAGCAAGGGAAGATTGATGCAACTGATGGTTGTAATCTCTCTTTTCTATCATTAATATAGACCTACAGTTGTGTTGTCCACTCCATGGCATTAGTATTGTGATTTATTTACATGTTTATGCAATGCTAATTATTATGAGTAGCTTAGATGTATGTAAGTAGATATCCCTATGTATTATTGTATTAATTGTTGAAGTTATATGCTATGATATTACGCCTCATCCTGTTTATGTGCAGGTATCGATCTTCGAGCTATCTGAGAGCTATTCCACTCCACTACTTTTCATTCTCGAACAACACCACACCAAGATATGAGGTATCAATCCTTCTTCTTACTTTGATTATCATTTCACTAATATGGATATGTGCATGTATCTCTGGGCTATCTACAACTAATCTGACTGTCTGGCGAGGATCCTGGGAAGATCCTTGAGGGTATCACCATCACCAAACACCCATGAATTAATCCCTATAGAAGACATGCTGCTAAGGATGATTGGTTGGGAGGCTCCAAATGAAGCTAAGGCAAAATTTCGGAGGATGGTTGTAGCTGCTACAACATTGGCTACACACTGGTAGAACTCCATCTCTTTGAATGGACCTTGTTTCATGAAAAGAAAGTCTAACTCCTCCAGAAGTGTTGTTCGTTTCTCTGATGATCGTGATTTCCACACTACCTTGAGTGAAATATGTAGCACCTTCCATGCTCTTGATCGGTCAGCACACATCCCAATCCAATCCAATTCATCTCTAGTGTTTCTATGTTGTCTTTCAAATTCATCGCATCCATGATTTTATTGTATCAACGTTTTGAACCAACCTCTGTGGTTCATCATTAGGATTAGAAGGATCAGATGTGTGAAAAATTTAGATTATAATGAGGTGATAAATATGGGAGAGGGATGGGATGATGATGAATGGAGCCGACATGTTTGATAATGTACAGAAATAAATTTAGTTTAATTGATTAAATGTTATTATTAAATGTTTATATTTTTATGGATGATTTTTGGTTTATTTGATATTTGTATGTTTATATTTTTATGTTGGTTATTAGTTTATTATTTAATACTAGATAGGGTAACTTACATAAATAGTTTTATTTATTTATTATTCTTATTATTATTATTTTAAACAGATGAAACAACAACTTATTCACACACAATGAGGATAGAAATCGAAACAAGCATTGAGAGGGTAACATCTGACGCTAGGAAGGTAAGCATCATAAATCTCTCCAATACCCAGATTGACCAAGTCACTTTAGATCTACTTGAAAGAGGCCTGAATTTTGCTATTTCCCCTCACACCATCCCTAAAGAAGACATTTTATGCAACACTGAATATGGGATCAAGGATTTACCTGATAACATCAAAAAACCATTAGACAGGATTGCTCCATTATCCTTATAAAAGCTAAACCACCTAGAAGCAATATCTCCAAGCGTGAATACCTTGCTCTCAAAACTCTAAACCAAAACCCCAACATCGTAGTCTTAAAAGTAAACAAAGGTGGTGCCATTGTTATAATGAACACAAAAGGTTACAATGAGAAAATGATAGACCACCTAACCAATAGTGGATGCTACATTAAATTAAAAAAGAATCCCATAAGGAAGATCTCCAGAAACGTTAATAACTTAATAAAGAGGAGCAATGAACACAATATAAAGAACCTAATTGAAACCAATCCCTACACCCCTAGGATTTATGGATCCCCTAAAATTCACAAGGAAGGTATCCCCATTAGACCCATAGTCAATACCATTGGAGGTCCCACTTACCATCTTGCGAAACATATTGCTAAGAAGCTTAAACCGATGGTAGGAAACACTAGCTCCTTTGTCTAGGACTCCAATCAATTCATTAATAAGATCAAACACATAAAAGTAGACCAAGATGACATCTTGGTGAGCTTTGATGTAAAAGCGCTCTATACGAACATTCCCATAGATGAAGCCATGGAAGTAGTCCACAAAATCATTGATCCTGACATAGCTAAATTAATAGAAGTTTGTCTTAAATCCACATTTTTAAGCTTCAGGGATGATATATACGAACAAACTTGTGGTGTGGCCATGGGATCACCTCTATCCCCCACCATTGCCAATTTTTTCATGGAACATTTTGAAGCTAAAGCTATTGAGTCTTCCCCTTTAAAGCCTAGGCTCTGGAAAATATTTGTCGATGACACTTATGTCATTTGGCCTCATGGAAAAGAAAACTTGGAAAAACTCCTAAAGCACCTTAATAGTCAATCAAATTATATCAAGTTAAAAATGGAAGTGGAAGAGAATGGATGTCTTCCATTTCTTTACATCCTAATCAAGAGAAACCAAGATGGTTCAATATCACATCAGGTCTATCACAAAGAAACCCACACAGAACACTATGTGCATGCCAACTCTCACCATCATCCTGCTCAGAAACTCAGGGTGCTCAATACTCTAGCTACTAGGGCAGTACATATTTTGAATCATGATCATTTTGATGAAGAAAAGAACCACCTCTTAGATGTGTTTGTAAAGAATGGATATAGTAGACACCAAGGAATCAAAGCTTTCAAAAAAGCAGAGAATCCTAAAAAGAAACAACCAATGGATGATTGTGCAGACAAGGTTCACCTTCCCTACATTCTAGGCACCACTGATAAGATTTCACATATCCTAAAAAAGAACAATATAAAACCCACTTTCAAACCCTTGAATACATTCATCAAATGTCTAAAATCGGTAAAAGATCCTATCAATCTGTAAACACCAGAAACACCCCCACTTGTTCATTTAATGTGCAAAATACTAAATGAATGAGACCCGTAATTATATATTAACAAAAAAGCAAGAGTACCCAGACATCAAAATAACGATCCAAAAACTCAGAAAGGGCTGAGCACTCAAGCAAAACCAATCATCACTTTTGCATCAAAAACTCTAGTGTTCTGGCAAAAATCGATCACTATCACCATAGAAAATTTAGAGAAGCTATAGAAATAGGAAAACACCCCAATAACCTCAATCATGACGATGGTTTGAAAATAAGTGATAATTGGATTCCTACACTAACTAGGGATTCTACTGCCTCCTAGGTTATCCAGAACCCTTTATCTCTCGATAGTAGACCTATCCCTAAAATCATTAAATTAATATGTCAATAAGTTCATTTTACTGAAATTAACCTAATCAAGAACTAAATAAAAACCAGAAAATAATAAATAGAAAACCTAAGTGGTTAAATTATAAAAATTTAAAAATTTAACTATCTTGTAACAATGGAAACATTAATGTTAATACAAAATAAATTTAACGTTAATAACTCAACGAACTAATCAATACTAAAACCTTTGGTGAATAACTTTATAACATTATAATATGTAAAACATTATTACATTCAAGATCATAATAATATTAATTAATCTTCAAAAAAAACCTAATTGGTTATAGGTTTTAATTATCTTGAAAATAATCCCATCACCTTTCTTAATCAGTCATTTCCATTTCACTCATAATCTGCGGGAACGAAGAGCTAAGACGATTCAAAGCCAAACGCAGGAGCAAATGGAAAAGAAAAATAAAGCTCAAGGCTCTGAGGCAAAGGAAAAGACGAAGGAGATGGCGCCTTTGTATACAGACACAGCCTGTAATAGAGACGCAGGGATATCGACATGGGAAAGCATGTACATGCTGCTTGAAGAAGAAAATCCTAGAGTAATGAAGGTTGATACTGTCGCGGGCTCACAACGCTCTTCCGAGGCATCCTTAAAGGAGCTAGCATGTTCATTTCTTCACTGGATAGCAGCAAGGCCAAAAATTCTACCATATACGGATATGATCAAGTGGATACTTGACAATGCAGAGATGAACAACAGACAATTCAAGGTTCAAGGACATGGGCTCATCGGATCATTCGCCGCACAAGATTTAAAGCTTATGTATCATCTTCCTGAACCACAGGTGACTTACAATGCACAATTTGTTAAGAAATTTGTGGCAGAGAACCCAAACCTAGCAAAGACCACCAAAGATTGGTCCAGAAAAGAGGAGCCACTCAAAAAGGACAAAAACGGTATGTATAGCATTGGTGCCCTCACCTCTCTGTATTGTTTTGCTGCGGCCATGCTTTGTAGATTATTTGGGATGCCGGATATCAATAAAATTTCGTCTGAATGGCTACCATTAATAGATGCTGCCACAAATGCCGATATTATGGATTGGGCCAAGATCTTTCTCATAATCTATACACGGTTGTTATGAATTACCGGTCTAAAAGATCCTTGTCTCAAAGGATCTATCCACCTTTTTTTCTGTCCGCCTATGTTATGGATTCTATTTGTTATGTATCTAAATTTCCCACTATGGGTTGGAAATGGACTACCCAGGACCCATTACCTATCCATGTTTATCATAAGATGTTATGGGATTCCCAGTTCATCCCACACTTCTATCAGATTTGTAACGGGCTTATCTTACCCTTGTATAGAATGATGTATGATGAAGACCCCTCGAGGTGCTCACCTGAGGCACAGATAGACATCATCCCCATCGCAAGATGGTTCGGGGAAGAATGGTTCACCTATATTAGAGTGTTTGGGAGCATTGTACCTCCACATGTCCTACCTCTATATATCCCCGATAAACTTTTGGCTTGGGAAATTGCATATCAAACCTGTTCAGAAGGCGGCCTGACCAAAGACCTAAAAGACAGAAAGAAGGCCATATGGCCCCAGTTTCCTGTAGCTTGTGGGGCCTTCTCATTGTTCGTTGTAGGACACGCTTTCACCGAATTTGAGAATGTGACGTGTCTACAATTATTTAAATTCCCAGCAAGGCCATTTGACCCAAATAATGTTGCCCAAGATTTCACAACGAACGTCAAAATAAAAGTATTCATTGGAAAGAAAGATTTGTTTGATGATTTGTTTCAGAGTAGAAGCTCACTCCAGGAAATTTTGCGGGAAGCTCAGTCAAATTTGTCTCCAGATGACCTCCAAAGATTCATGTTATACAGGGAAAGAAGGCTTGCCAGTGTTACTCTAGAGAAGCTACGACTGCCTGCCAGAGAACCAACTCCCAGCGTTAGCCTCAGTGGAAACTCTAGCACTTCCAGATCTAAATCTAACACTGCGCAAGGAGTACCTGAACATTCTAAAGGGTCTAGAAGCGACCAAGAAACAGCTAAAGATACAACTTAGTCAAGTGCAATGTCACAACAGTAAGTTATCGCCTCCCCGCCAAGAGATGTCCCCCCTCCCGTCATTAAAGTGCCACTCGTCACAACAGAACTGGACAAATAATGGGAAACCTTCAATGAGTTGATCAATATTGAAGGGCAAGCCCCAAGAACACCTGTGAACAATACACAGGTAGCGCAAGAAGTGTTTTCGACCATAGTCAGCAGTGTCACAGAAACGAAGCACAGTCCTGTCGCTCCACTTTCTGAGCTTCTACTTAATGTAGAAGAAATTCTCCCACTGGATGTATTCTATAGTCCCCAACATAAAGCAGTTGTAAGGGGATAGAGGAAGAAAAGAAAACTAGAAAATACACTGTCACAAGATGTTGAACATTTGGATGTCTTATGGAAAGACCCCAACAATAACCCAACTGAAAATCTCACTAAATTGTCACAGATCGTAGGAGCATATGCTTCTGCAACTATTGACAAGGCATCGGAAGTTCAGCAACTGTTGAAAGAACAAGAAAATCAAATACAGCTACTACAATGACAGTTGCAACAAGCCAATGCTAGTATTGAAGCTTCCAAACAACTCGAGAAGTTGCAGGAAGACTTTCAGCAGATGCAGATAGGCTATTAAAGAAGTCTAGATGAGAAAGGAAAGCAATTGCAAATTTTACAAGAAATGCATAAAGATGAGCCTAAGCTTGCAGAATTTATTTCAGAATCTATTGACTTAAATGAGAAACTACTGCAGCAACAGGAAGAGTTGGGACGTAAGATATCACAGTGGAGTCACTATTGCGAGCTAAGCGATAAGATCACCAATCAAGTGGTGGACTTGCGAAGTGACTATGATCGGAGTGACAGACGAGTGACGGAATACTTAGCTTGGTAGGATGAAGATGAAGGGAAAAGAGCAAGTGCACCCAGAATAAACGAGAATCATAAAGAATTTCTCTTTAATAAATGGGATGATCAAATCAGGTAGGCGGAACAAGCAGCAGAGACAGCGGCCACGCAAGCAAACATTCTTATTGACTGTGTAAATGAGAATTTACACAGGGCCAACTTAATCGAAGAGACCACCCCGGGGTACCTACCAAATAAACTACGACTGGAAGCAGAATGGAAGCAGAAGGCGCAGGAAAAGGAAAAAGCGATCCAGGCATTGAATAGGTTAAATTGGGAGTGTAACTGGGCATACTTGGTCAAGCCGCATAGTCAATGGATGACTGTGAAATGCATCATAAATGTGGCCGAAAAAGTAGTGCCAACTCTCATAGATTCTGTTTTCTCAGCCCAGCTCAGCGCAGAAGTCAGCTAGCCGACTCTTCTCAAGCCCATGATGAACACTTGCATCTTTAAAGACCAAGTTCAGAAGTAGCCTTATTTTAGAAATTTGTTTTTTCTTTTAAATTATATTAGAAAAAGGACGGTCATTTGAAAATCACATCCTAAATTTTGTAAAGTCACTATTATTAGAATTAGGAAGTAGTATTTTAACCCTTCTCATGCATTCAGAGAAGGGTCCAGAAATTTGTCAAGAACTTGTCCTCAGAACATGCACTTCTGCACCCTCAGAGGAGGTTTTGATGAATGGATGGATCGAGATCTATTAATGTTTGCATTTAATGTTTGCTACTAATGTTGCACTTTTGTACTCTTAGTAGATGTTAGAACAAGTAGAGATAAATCGTTTTTGCTTGAAGCTTATGAGTAGGATTAGTCATAAATGGTACTTTTATCTCTTGAGCATTTTTGCTTATATTCTTAAAGTGATATACTGTTTTCAGTTGTTTATATGTTATTGCATGAATGTATGGGTTACCATTTGGCACTTCTGTACGGTGGAGCCATTTATTTATGTCTGATATATGAATAACTTATTATGCGATATGTTGTTCACAATTGTTTTGCCTAACTTCTTATGCAAGGTGGTTTATCTTAATTGATTTCTATTCTTATAATAGCCGAATGATCTTTATTACCAGTTATTGTTTGAAATCTCTTTCGATCGCATAATAGAAGAAATACACCCCGAGTTAGTGTAGATTAGATGTGTTGTTTTTCATTAGATTACAATAGCATAGAGTTAGTTTGAGAATCTGAATTAAATTAGCTTTAAGTACTCTTAGATCAGCATCATCCAACTCTACACACACACACACACCCCTTAGATTGGGAAACTGGTCCCATTATCCCCAGTCGGACCCGCTATACCAAACGGATAAGGAGCTGCCAACCAAGGTCCGGACCGGATGGGTATCCCCCTTGTTGTCGACCCGATTTTCGGGGCTTCAACAGAACCACATTATAATGGGAATGTAGGCCAAATGGCCTTCTTCTACTCTTTCAGTCCTCTGGTCAATCCGCCTTGCCCTGTTGTTTGGTAGAATATTTCTCTAGCCATTAGTTTGTCAGGGACATAATATGGGAGGACATGTGGTGAACGAATGCACCCAAAAACTCTGATGTAGGTGAATGTCTCTTCCCCAAACCATCTGGCTATTGGCAAGATATCTACTTTGGCCTCTTTAGAAAACCTAGGGACAACTCTGTCGAACACTGCTTTATGAATAGGTAGCATAACCCCTTGAAAGATTTTATAAAAATGGGGGTGGAATTGAGATTCCCACAAAATTTTATGGTATATATGGATGGGAAGCGGGTTCCATAGAGTCCACTTCCATCGCATATTGGGAAATTGAGAACAAAAAAAAATTGCATCCATAACAAAAGCACTCATGAAGAAAGAGGGAAAATCCTTAAAGAAGGACTTCTTTTCCTTCTATATTCTATAATGGCCTTTGCCAAATTGTTTGATAAAATTTGAGCCTAGTTCATAATTGTTGCATTCAATGTTGCATCTATTAACGGAAGCCATTCCATGGAAAACTTGGTGCTATCAGGTCTACCGAATAACCTACATATCATTGATGTTGTGAAACTATGAGGGGGAGAAATGGATGTCATTGAGTACATACCAATTTTATTCCATTTGAGTTTGCCTCTACTTGATGTCCAGGTTTGTGTAACATCTAATGGGTCCTCATTTTCTTTGGCGAATTGCTCAAGGAATTGTTTGTTGTAGAGATTTTGAGGCTTTGGTAAATGGTACATTAGTCATAGGTTTTCTAATGAGAAAGACCCCATGACCTCTTACTTGTTATTCTTGAAGGTTATGTTTGAGATGTCTACCTCGTCAATTACCCATTTGACCATATCGTGAATGGTATTATCTTTGGTCTCGCAGATATTCGGTGTAGGAATGAACATGTTGTTTCAAAATTGAAGGCGTCAGATGACTCTTGAGAATCAGTTGTGGC